>JAGDQP010015044.1:0-43666 GCA_022664845.1 Lepisma saccharinum | reverse complement strand
TGTTCTTTACTGCCAGCTGTCCACGTGGAGGATGCGTAGCGTTCTGAATTTTCTCGAGCCAGAAAGTTCAAGCTCCATTGATTAAACTTTTAACGCCCTAAAGAAGCTGGAGAGCTACAATGTTTAGCGAAGCGAGGTGTAAAGTACCCTGTTCAATGGACCCTGGCGAAATTAAGCGCGAACCATGCCTACAGAAATGGAGCGATCTAACCTCATGGCCAACCTGAAGTCGTTACAATTTGGTATTCCAGTATATGTGCCGGCCCGGTGGCCGAGTGGTCTGCCACGGTAGGCCATCGGCTTGCAGGTACCGGAATCGAGTCTCGGCAGCGGCATGGGTATGGATTTTAACAGCTAAAGCCAAATCGTGACGACCCGAAGTCGAAAGTTACTAGGCTGGCCCATATAAAAATCATGTTTACCATTTTTTTTCTGTATACGCATTTATTTAATTTTTGTCAGTAGAATAAGTATTATATTCAATGTATTAAAAAGAATGAAAATGAATATATACAATTTACAATTATGAAACATGTTATTATTCGAAAAGTGCTTCTTTCGTGGCGTTGACAATGTTGTGCGAAAAGCAATTTTTCACCAAACTAGTTGAATTCGGCTAAGGTATTCACCTGACAGGCAAAGAACATTTTCATTCTAAATTGAGTTTTTTTTTCTGGCATAAACCACTTAATCACGTACAATCAAAAACATTTATGAGAAAATGTTACAAATTAATAAAAAATACTTTAACACTTTTATCTGAACGAAAATTGTACACGTTTCACAAATGGTGTTCTTTAAATAATAAGATGTTTCAGATTATACTTTTTCTTAATTTTAATATTATTTTAAAACGATTGAAATATCCACTCTGCTGAAAAAAATATGCATGTACCGGGATTCAATGGAAGGAATGGGAAACTATCATTACTTCAACTTGCCCAGAAACACTCGGGTCATGGACCTACCATTGTCAAGAAAACCCTAAGATCGTTTAAAGACATTAGTTTCAGAGCATCATCTCCACTGTCTTTATATTTGAGAGCACTAAAGGAAATTTAATGCGAATTTGCACTCCCCAGTTCGAGACATCTCTTTGTTGGTAGAATGTCCATTGCATTATGTTTACAAATATTTAAAAACTAACATAGTGTTATGCTGTTTACTAATCACCTTATATGAAGGAGGGAGTACTTTATCGCAAAAGCTTGCTCTAAGGTACTACGGTAAAATCGTACTTATAGTAGTACAGTATCCACTAAATGTCTTGCCTGCATATTATGCTTGCCAAGTGGTCCACCCTTGGAGTAGACATGCACTATGATAGAATTTAGTTCAGAAATGTAAATCAAATTAAATTGAAGACTACAAGGATAGAGAGTATGTCCATGTACAGAAGAAGTGCGTTTGCACTCGTAACAACTACTACACAATGACAGCTAACAACTCAATAAATTTCAATCCAAAAGCACAAATAAGGACTACGTTATAGCTATTTTAAGGCTATGGAATACATTGGCGTGAGTCTAGGATAGCTAAAGGCCAGAAATAATTTCAGTCCCAACTATGAAGAATATAGGAGTAAATGGGAATATTTTATCTTAAAATGCGTGTTGCGAGAAATCACCTTTCATGGACATACCCCCTTCTTTCCCGTACTCTTTAATTGATAATCAACTTTAGAAACATAACCAGATCGGTAATGTATTAGGATATATATTTCTATCTTTTTACTTCAGATTACCACATTCTACTCGATGGAGAGCAAGAAACATTTCTGACGAAGCTATGTACGAAACTTCAAAATTCCTCATCAACAACGGACTTAATGACCATAATAACGGAACTGAAATCTCAATATCAATGTCCTCCAACGTCTTCTTCCTGGATGCGTGAACATATAATATATCCAGAGCTCTTCCTACATTCAACATTGTCCCGTAAAGTTTATTTCAGGGACAAACTGGCCTTCAGCGAAGAGGAAAGTTTAAACAAGCCGGTTGAAGATGAGACAGTTAATAAAGTGCCAGTTGAAGGTGAGACAAGTTCAAAGGTGCCGGCTGAAGATGAAGGAACTGCTCAGACTTAAGTCCTATTTTAGCTTTATGTAACTTAAGTCGGACGTCTACTTCTGGGCTACATAATGATATAAAATTAAATAATCATTTAATGTTTCTGGTTTATGTTATTTCCTAGATCAACCTATGTTTTCAAATGAAGAAAATGGTTACTTTTACTAATACTTGGTTTTATTAATTAGAAATCTTTGTTCCTTTCAAGTAAACAATTGAATCACCTAACTTGAGGAAAGAAATGTTTTAATATAAAACCATGTTTCCTGTCTGTGTTTTAAACAAAATTCTAGTTTAACATTTTTACAAGTAAATAGTTCTTTCTGTATGAAACTAAGAACCATCTCCATGAAATCGCTACCTACTAATCGACAATAGCCATAGTATTTCGAAATGTTATCAGCAAAATTAAAGTCAGCTTGTCGTTCTCGACTTCTTGCTTGGTTACCTAAATGCAAATGCTTATGAAAGACAAACGTAACGTTTGTTGATCTGAACATTGTGATTATTGTACAGTCACGGAGAAAGGTATTGCAGGAACATAGCATTTAGTTTCTTTCTTTTAACTGGGGGCCAGACATCTTGTGACATGTTTGTGAGTATACAAATGAGAGACGCAGGGCATAGCTGTCTATCTAACCCATAAATATAAGTTAAATAGGAAATTAAATGCAATTTACTCGTAATATCTCTTCCGTGCCTTGGGACGAGCAAAGTTTCAC
This sequence comes from Lepisma saccharinum, assembly GCA_022664845.1. Classification (NCBI taxonomy): domain Eukaryota; kingdom Metazoa; phylum Arthropoda; class Insecta; order Zygentoma; family Lepismatidae; genus Lepisma; species Lepisma saccharinum. The sequence continues at coordinate 40,872 of JAGDQP010015044.1, read as the reverse complement.
AATTCCTTTCTATAGTATAGCACGATAAGTTAAATAATTAAACAAGTTTAATTAATCCTCTTCATTTAAAATAGTATTGCTTCCAGGAAACATTAGTTTGATCTTAGGCAATATAGACAACCTCAGAGTTCCTGAAGTGTCATTCCGTTATTGCTTTACCCATATTTGATTAAAGATGCAGGTACAGGTAGAATCATGAAGACGACCAGAACAATAGTAATACTATTAGTGCTACAGCTATAATAAAAGGTATACTCGTGTCAAATTTACCAATATTCTAATGTGTGTCAGGCTTAGAAATACAAAAACAAATACAAGAAAAAAACAAACAAAATTTAAAATATGAAATTTATCTTCATAATTTCATAATTTGTATTGAATTTTGAATAATATAAAACGGCCATTCCACGGAAAAGTAAGCCTGAGTTCTAAAATTTAGGCTATACTATAACAGTCAAATTTATAGTAGAAGTTGTAATTTGAAGAATAATGTTTTCCCATAAAAATGAGAAAACAGTGTGCTATTAAATTCAGTTGTCTAATTTGATAATAAAAACACATGTGTAGGTGGTATTGTAATTTTGCCTTTTAGGTAAAAGTTAGTAGCTTTTGTTTCTTGTCAACAATCTAATTCTCCAATGAATTCTAAAGAGTGAATGAAGTAAACTTATCAATTGTACATAACCAGCCTGCATTTTGAGCTGAAAGTACGTTAGGTTATGAATTATCAAAGCTTAGTTCAGTGTATTGCATGCTGTAAACCCGTTACGCAAAACAATCAAACGTGTACTTTACTCCTTAATAACATGAGCTTTAGTAATAGTCTTTAGCAGAAGTAAGGATTGTTTGGATCTTAATAGATCTATAAAATCAACACCTAACTAAATCTTAAATAAAAGGTTAAATATCACGTAACGGGTGTGACATGTGTTGCGTAACAGGCGTGACGCAACCAGCGTAACGAGTCTGACAACTCTTTTGCCAGGATGAAATACAAAGGCACATTGGAGCCGTCGTAAGGAATTTAACAGTTTTCGCATGTACTTGGTTGTGTATTGCTTTCGTTCCTTTATACAGTAACCAGCGACGAACTGTCCGACGACAAATTCTGTTTTCGCGTTTCTAAGGGCTATATTTGAACATCTGGAACCTCCCTGCATACATAAATAATATATATATATTTTTTTTTTTTACTATTGCGCAGCTCAAAAGGACTTTTGGATCATAGATGGGGGAAATTTGTACAAAATCTGAAATCCAAACACTATTACTAAAGATGGAAATACTCTTATTGTTGGACGCACAGTCAGTCAGAGCTGAAATAATTTAACATGTTCGGCCCAACAAAGAAAATAAACCGTGCCTCTAGGTGTTCTGATGGGTACGGGGGGGGAGAGAAGAGACTTCGAAACAGTGATGTGCCCAATGATTCTGAGGATTGAACAATTATTAACAATGGTTAGATATCTGTTTTGTTACCAACAACTGTAAATGATATTAAACACGTGATTCGTGTGCTTGAACTCACCAGAGGAAACTAAAGAAAACAGTTAAGTACAGATATGTCAGGCTGACGCTGAAGAAGATGTGGAAATACGATTTATGTGTTTAAACGTGTGCCCAGGAAGTAATGCTAGAATGTTTAAAATGGATTAATTTGAAGTATCATATGGATTAAACAAATACTAAATGTTTTGCATAGGCCGAAAATAATATTAGTTGGCAACATAATGGTGTATGAATTTCCTGAACATTTTGACACTTACGAAAAAGCTAAGGCTAATATTGGAAGTTACAAGTGAGAAGAGACTAGTATCTACCCAATTTTCGTTTTTCGTTACAAAAACAGTGCGAATGATTTAATGTATTTTAATCGATAGTCGTAATTAGTTTACAAAAATGTTCTCTTTGGAGAAAACTGCTCTGAGCCAAAGGTTATGTCGTAAATACAATGCAGTACAATGAAATATAGTATAATATTTCTTTTGGTTCTATGAACAACTATAGGCCTATAAAGCATGTAGTCATACATAAGTAAAAACTTCTAACGTGGATGACACATGTAAATACGATTGACAGTTGAACTTTATATAACACACATTGTTTTATAAACTTTCCAGATAAAAATTAAAATATTATGGACCTATGTGTTGTACAAAGGTATCACAAACCAATGCTGTATAAAATACTTCATACATGACGAAAAGGATTGAAAGCTGGATTTTATATAACAGCAATTGTTTATAACCTTACAAGAAAAAAAATAAAACATCGTTCTTTGTCTTGTACAAAGGAGTCACAAACCAATGTTATATAAAGTTTCTAGATGCTTAGTAAAAGGATTCAAAACTTAATTTTAACACATTATATTTTTAACTTTACCAGATACAAGTAAAAAGTTTGTGCTTTGCCGTGTACAAAGGTGTCACAAACTAATGCTATAGAAAGCTACTGTTTAAGTTCTAATATACAAGTCAGAAGTCGTTAACTTCATTTATAGAGGTAATTAATACAACTGTTCCACATGGAATTGGTCTAATAAAATTGTATACCTAGTTAATATTAACTATTGAACAACATTGCTAAGCTTTAAAATTTGCATTTAAACGCTTGAGTAAAATGTTATTTTTTGTTCTAGTTATAAAATTGAAATTTCATTTTATGTGTTGTGGCATTACGTAGTTTATCCTTTCTGTAAGGTACTTACAATGCATTTCATTCGTCAAATATCATTTTAGGATTTTTTTATCGGCATTTTCGCGTCTATATTCTTATTTATCTATGTTAAAATCACACCAATAGTTGTACCCATATAAATAATAAGGTAACTGAAGTTAGAAACAGATTATCCTCACGACAATTTTTTTGAACTAATTCAATTTTTTGACATGTTGTTTGTGTTAAGTCATTTCACACGATGGATGCATATTCTAACTTTAGTCTAACTTAGATTTTGTATAGGAGTATATACGTTTTAATTTGTGTGAACTCGTTCCATTGGTTTGTAATATATCCTATAAGTTTCCTGGCTCCTACGATGACTTTGTTAATATGCTTAGCAAATTTTAGACTAAAGTTAAAGTGAATTCCAAGATTTGACTTCGTCTATTTTGGCAATGTTTGTGTTATTCACCATATAACTGCTGGCATAGTACTAAATTTTATTTGTATAGCTGATAAATTTGGTATTTTGGGTGTTTATTTCCATCTTATTCTCCATGCACCATGTAAATCTTCTTGTAACAAATTGTTATCTCTTGTACTGTTGACCTCTCTAAAAATTTTGAGGTTATCGGCATATAGAAGGATTTTTAAGTTCTTAACATAAGTACCAATATCATTATCCCTTAGATTCATGGTCTGAAAATTATACACAAATGCATAAGCAGAGCCTACGAGACCCTGTATGGTTTTCAAATGGGAAAACGTGCACTTTTGAATCATATGTCTTAAATAACAGGTTATTTCTATAGAAATAACAATTTTATTACAATTATATTTTATTTTAAAATTATTGTAATACTTTTATTAGAAATTTAACAATAATGAAACACGAATTTCATATTTATAAATATTTCTTGTAATTACAATACATGAGTACCCCAATTACAAACACGGCCTGGTCCACTTTGTAAAATTTTCCAGGAACGTGAAAAAACCATTAATGTTGCTATTTTTTTATGTGGATATGTAATTGAAATTGAATGTGTAACAGATGTGATACATTATATTAAAAGTTTATTAGTTATTTACAAAACAAAATACCAAGGTTTGTAACCAAGGTGTGGACGTGGCCGTCTTTGTAACAAAAACGGCAGACATGAAACTTTGAAACTGTTTCCTTGAGGTTGTTTTTATAAAAAAGGTAATACACTTAATAAAACACATTTTAAATACAAGCTTCTTGTGTTGCATTTTAAGCACATTTTTTTTTTACTTTCCCATACAAAAATCGTTAATTGAAAATTTCAAAAACTTCGGTCATACTCGTCGTCATTGTTGGTTGCATATTCACACAGATCCTTTTCTTCGTTTTCTTGTCATTCAGAGTGATTGGCTGAATACTGTGCTGTGATTAGCTGCACTGAACCTGACCGTGTTTGAAACTAAGCGATTGTGGTGCTGGCCGGTTTTTTTTTTTCAAGAAAGTCACGTATTTAAATGAAGGGAAGAACGATCAAGGTCAATTTTTTAAAGTTGTCAGAAAAACACATTTTAAGAGTAAACACTTTTGTTTAAAGTTATTTCTGCTTTGGGCATCTTTACTTCAGGTCGAAGATATGCTTTGAGCAAAAAGTAACTTTGAATTCAAGTATTTACGCTTTAAAATTAGTTTTTTTTTCTCTCGCAACATTTAAAAATGGACCTTGATCGTTCTTCCCACACCTCTGGCCGTTTTTGTAACGAAAGGGATTTGGTATTGCATAGAGGGTGACACCACCTGACGGAAACAATGTCTAACTCATTTTGTCAAAATGGCCTGGCCGTGTTCCTTACTGCACTTCTGAACTATCATATTTGTAGTTTTGTTTTCTTTTAATGTTTAACATCGCTACTTGGGATTATTTTTGCTAAAATTATACCTTAAGGTTAGTAATCAATTTTACATTATATTGAAATTTCCAAAATAATTAAGTATATCGATATTCAGGGATATACTCAGCAACATTGTAGTACATGCCGACAAAATAAAATCAGATACTCTATTTTAGAAGTGCATATTTAAAGATATTATTGCAAAACATTTTAAGAGCTTTTGCGATTTGGGAATAATTTGGAATTATAAGCGTTTTTTATGACATTTCTAATATTACTATAATGACAGAAGTAACATTAATACCAATATGACAATACAGAAACTGTTAAAATATATCGTCCAGTTTGCAAAGTTCATAAATTTGGAAACGGCTTCGTGTATTTAGGAGAAGTATGAGCAGCAATCTAATTTACTGTGTTGCTTACAAATATTTGTCCACACTTGGAGCACGTCAATGTGCTTTTTCTATGAAGACTGTAAAGACAAAATCAGCACCACTTTTCATGGGTTCTTGACCTCGTCAAAACTTTTCTTTGAGTGGCTTGCCAAGTCCATATCTTTTCAAAGCATCTTCAACTGACTTTCGCAAGTTAGATATTTGATATCTCATCATTATTTGAAGTTTCGCTAATTTTTCAGCGAGTTCTCTAAGACAAAGCCTACGTTTGTCTGTCCTGTTAGAGAAATAGCATGGATGTTGAGCAAAGAAGAGAACATAAATGTTCAAAGCTGCAATATCCATCACATTCCTCCACAAAATAAAAGGCCGCCTTCGAGTTTGTCTTTTAGAAGTATAACAACGAACTTTCTGGTCCAATCCGTCGACACCTCCGTTTGTTAATTTTTAGAAGTTTATTATTTCCGGTTTTTTCTTCGGACTGTCTTCATTGGTAGATTTGTCATGATGCATTGTGCTGAGCAAAATTAGTGATTTGTTCTTTTTAGGGACGTAACTTACGAAATATTTGACTCTATATTTGAAGGCGAAAATCGAAGATCCTACTTCTCTTATGGTTGACGTTTTCAGCTCTCTTGGAATATCAGGTTTGTTTCGTCTAATTGTTCTCACTATTGTGATTCCTTGCTGAAGCATCTCTTGTGCAAAACTAACACTGATAAAATAATTATCCATTGTTATGTTTTTTGAAGTTCTTCACGGTCTGAATTAGTTATTTGACAACATTTGCTCTCAAATTTCTTTGAACTGGCTCATTTGGTTTCCTGCCCGTGTAGACGCACCCACCAACAGCGTATGATGATTTGGCATCGCACAACCAGAAAATCTTTATGCCATATTTGGGAAGTCTTTCGGCATGTATTGCACAAAACTGCACTTCCCACGAAATGGCACTAATTGTTCGTCAATCGTTAGAAACTCACTGGGAATAATCGCATTTCTGTAGTTATCAAGAAATGGATTCCATACAAAACTGATTTGTGCAAGCTTGTACGTTCCAGAAAAACGTTTGTCAAATCGTAGGACTTTTCGAATATCTTCAAACCTGTTGACAGACATTGTTACTTTGTACCAATGTCTGTCAATAGGTAAATCCCAACTTTTTTCAATTCTTGCCTGTAATAGAATGCCAAAAAACACGCATTAATTTCTTCAACGGAGACATTCTTCCATTACTTTCTCTTTTCAGCTGCTAATACTGTTACTTCCAAATTAGTGCAATGTATAATTTATTCTACCATTGAATGTGATATGAAACAATCCCATGCGTCTTTAAGACATGACGTTTTCACATCTCTTGAAACACCGCGGGTACACTTTACAATAACATGAACTCTCGTACGTGAAGTAGACGGAGCGTCCTTCTTCCATACAGTTCCATTTACGCTAATGATGGTACCATCTTTCTATTTGTTCTGTATGTCCTCATTGGCACTACTATACACTAAATCTGATGAGCTGGAATAGCCCAGGTCACTTTCCTCACGAGCACTAATATGACAATTAGCAACTTGAAAGTCCATCGCACTACTGTAGGATGGCTGTAATGGAGGGTATACGCGGGTGCTAACTTTGGGTAGCTAGCACAAACGTGCACTAACGATGCATTAAAGAACCCACACGGTTTTATCCTCGATAGTTTTACGGAAGTACATGAGGAGCCAAATTAACTTCAAGTTGGGTGTCCCACAGTTTTGTCTTTCCTCTTTGTTCCAATACGAGCACTAAGGTTAGTATCATGTGTACTAACTTGCACTAACAATGCACTAACGAACATTTATGATTTTATTCTCGAGAGCCTTACGAGGGAGTATGGGAATGGCCAATTTCACGTCAATTTGACTGCCTACGTAGTTTTTTACTTCTCTCTCTGCCCGCATTAGAGCACTAACCTTGGGTAGCTAGCACTAACGTGCACTAACAATGCACTAACGAACCCACATGGTTTAACAGCCGAAAGCTTTATGGAAGGTTATAGGGGGCTAACTTGACGTCAAGTTATCCCCCCACATTTTTTTGGTTCCTTCTCTGTTCTTATTAGAGCACTAACGTTGGGTAGTTAGCACTAACGTGTACCAACGATGCACTAACGAACCAACATGGCTTAACCAGAGAAAGCTTTACAGAAGGTTATTAGGGCCCAAATTGACGTCAGGTTGGTTGCCACCACAATTTTTGTATTTTCTCTTTGTTCCCATTGAAGCACTAACCTTAGTGCCATATGCACTAACATGCTCTAATGATGCACTAGCTATCTCTTACATCTAGCTACGTATAGGTCTAAAATTTCTTTCTGGGTGAGGCAAAATTCATGGGAAAGTTAGTCCCGCCCATTTATTTTTCCTAATTCTCGCTTAAGGATGGAGCACTAATGTTAGTGTCATGTGAGTAGTAGTGTTAACACTTGAAATCACTTTGTGAGGAATTGCACTACTTCGCCCATACCTAGCTGAAAGAAAGGAGTCGATTTTTCAGGGCTGCACCATACGCAGTGTCGCAGTTTGTGGCTACCTATGATAAAAGGTTACGAGCACATTTTTCACCACTATTTTGTAAAAGGCTACGAGCACATTTTCAACCCCTATTTAACATAGTACACACATACATTTTCACAACCCCTATTTAACATAGCAGAGATTACGACTCCTCTTTTCCACATCCTTATAAAAGGCTACGAGCACATTTTGACTTAACCCAACTTAGGAGTGATATTTTTTGCATCACCAAATTGAACATAGCAGAGATTGCGTGAAAGGGTACGAAGCTTTTTTTCAACCCTAAAAAAACACACTCACACTACAGAGGCTATGGTCCAGCTTTATTTAGCATAGCATAAATGCCATAAAAGGGTACGAACATATTTTTCCATCCCCTATTTTACAGCTGAATACCTAACCCATATACGGCCCCTTTTATTTGCAGCGCTTATTTAACATACAACAAATTAGCTAACCAAACATTTTATAAAAGGCTATAACCCCTATTTAACATAGCAAAAATTACAACAAAAATCTGAAGTCAATTTCTATACCACACCCTATAACCTAGGCAAATATCAAATATATTTCGTAAACGACTAGACATATTGGAATTCTGTTTTCACCATTATAATTTATTTAAATTCAAATTTTGGCAATTAGGAACACATTAGTCCCCATATCTCGGAAACGGCTCAAAATATCGCAAAAATAAATTAAAAAACCACCCCTTATAAAGCCGCTGTCGATTTTCATCATAATCTACCTAATTCCGAAGTTTGGTGATGATTCAAAAAAATTTGGCAATAGGACCACATTAGCCCCCATATCTCGAAAACAGTTCAAAATATCGCAAAAATAAATCGAAAAATCTCCCCTTATAAAGCCCTTGTAGTTTCTCACCATAATCTACCTAATTCCGAATGTGTGGTAATGATTCGACAAAATTTTGGCAATAGGACCACATTAGTCCCCATATCTCGAAAATGGCCGAAAATATCGCAAGAATAAATCGAAAAATATCCCATTAAAAACCCCTTGTCGATCCGAAGTTTGGTGATGATTCAACAAAAGTTTGGCAATAGGACCACATTAGCCCCCATATCTCGGAAACGGCTCAAAATATCGCAAAAATAAATCGAGAAACACCCCCAGCACAGTAACCCCCCTGTCGATTTTCATCATAATCTACCTAATTCCCGAAGTTTGGTGGTGGTCCGAAAAAAATTTGGACCAATGGATCTATTAAGTCCTGATTTCGTGAGAGGCTGTATTTCGCAAATAACCATGACGTCATGGGGAACCCCGCGTATGACAGTGACCTACTTTCACTCTTCAATCCTGCATTCTGATAGGTTGGCGAAATCTATAAAAGCCGAGCGTTTGGGCGGTACCACCGTCAGTTGCCTCCTGACATCCGAGGAGTGAAGATCGTCGTGGAAGTGTCCAGTGTCAAGCGGAGAAGGAAGATTATCGTGGAAGTGTACAGGGAAGGAAGAGCATTGTGGAATAGTGTAGTGCACAGTTTCGTCCCCCCAGGAGAAGAAAGGTTGTCGTGAATAGTGTATTGTGCAGTGTCATCAACCTCCGTAGAGTTCTCATCTGTTCAGGGAGCAGATAATACAGTAGTGTGCAGAGGATAGTGAGCATTTGTGATATTATTATTATTGACTAACTTTAAAACTATTATTTTTGAGTTGTGATGTTAATTCAAATTATTATTATTTTAAAGTTGTGTCAAATTATATACTATAAAATATTTATTACATTTATTTTAATTTGTTAAAGCACAAAAATACTCCAGCCCATTTAAAGTAATAGTAGTAACTTATAAATTAAAAATGGATCAATTTGGTATTTTTAACAAAACCGATGCTCTATGTACGGAAGCGTTCAATGACAACGACGTACAAACAGGTGGAGCGTGTAGTGATTCAAAAATATAAAATATAAGTAAAAAACGTAAAATATATTTAAAAAATCAATAAGGAATAATAGAAGAGCAAATTAATAATGATTCAGAAATGAATCCGCGTGACACTTTTTACGGTGGGCGAACAAACGTGGTCAAATTACATTATAAAATTAGGGAAGGGGAGAAAATTAGATATTTGGACGTATGCTCCCTGTACCCTTTTTGTAATAAGATTAAAATATACCCAGTGGAGCATCCTACACATATTTATGTAGGAAAAGAGTGTCCGCCCATCGACAAGATTGAGGGAATAGTAAAATGTACTATTCTTCCTCCAACCGATTTGTATCACCCTGTGTTACCATATCGGTCTGGGGGTAAGTTACTATTCCCTCTTTGCAGAGCATGCGCGAATTCGTTAAATCAAGACTATTGTACACATAGTGATAAGGAGTGTGTCATTACTGGTACTTGGGTAGTGGATGAGGTACGTAAGGCTACTGATAAAGGATATAAGTTGGTAGAAACGCATGAGGCGTGCATTTTAAGTTTGAACAATATAATCCTGTTAATAAAGAAGGTGGTCTCTTTACAGGCTATATTAATAAGTTTCTCAAAACAAAAACAAAGTCTAGCTACTGGCCTGCGTGGTGCACGACTGATGAAAGTAAACAGGAATTAATAAGCAACTATTATAATAAAGAAGGTATTAAGTTGGATTCGGACAAAATATGTGTAAATAATGGTCATAAGAGTTTAGTTAAATTAGCACTAAATAGTTTTAGCGCAAATTTGGTCAGAAAGAAAATTATAGTCAAACATCAATAACATCTGACCCGGGGGAATAATTTAACAAGTTAGTCGATCCAAATATTTAGCTGCACGAAGATATTCAATTAACGAAGACACGTTCATTTTAAATTGGCTTTATTTCCATAGCGCGAGTGTACCACACACCAATACATATGTGATAATAGATGCTTATACTACTGCCCACGCTCGTCTGGAACGCTACAATTATCTCGATAGATTAGGTAAATACGTGCTATACTTTGATACGGATAGTATAATTTGTGTTGAGACTCCAGACGGGCCAAAACTAGAAACAGGTGATATGCTTGGTGAATTTACTAACGAGTTACAAGCATACGGTGCTGAGGAGTTCTGTGCCGCAGGCTCGAAGAACTATGGATTTGAAGTATATAACCCAGATAGTGGGGAAAATTCTTATGTGTGTAAAGTTTGAGGAATAACACTCAATTATGAAAATTCTACAAAATAATAATTTCCAAAAAATAAAGGAGATGATACTTAAGAACGCTCCATCTGATCATGTGTTTATTGAAAGAAAGATTATTCACATGAAAGATCATAATATTGTTTCTAGGCCGGAAAAGAAAATTTATCAGTTGGTGTACACGAAAAGAAAAAGATGCGCTGATAATTATGATACGGTTTTAAACGACAACAAGTAGATTAAATAAGTTATTATGGTATTGTATCTATCTTTCCATTTATAGGGAAAAAGATGAAATAATGGATAATCAAATTTCAAATCATTATTATTATTTTAATGAAATTAAAATATGTATCGTTCTTGCATATGATGATAATACGGGGACATTTTTTGTAGTTATTGGTTTTCATAATTACTACGATCCAATACGCTTTTCTCTCAAACAGTTGTATAATTTTCTATTATATTTTGCTATATATTCATAGCTATTTTAATTCGACTACAGTAACTTCATTGCCCACAAAATTTTCTCTTAGCGCTAATTATGAGCTATTATTATCGGATAATTTTAGGAGTATTCGCCAGTGTGTTATTCATCATCAGATGATGACAATAAGGGCCAGGTAAATTTTAGTCTTTATACGTGAAGCAAACTTCATCTCTACATGCTATGTATTCAACAGGCAATATTTACATGTTCACAGCTATGTGAAGACGTAATAAAATATGCTAAAAAGTATTTATAACAGAATAATAATATTCCAAAATGTTCTAATTTGTCTAAACAAATTGTACTGGAAGTATTGGCATTATTAAATCGTAATAATAACAATATTTTATTATATTACTAATTATTTTATAATATATTAGAATATGGAGTTTCAACATCCATTTACATGTATTGTCGCCGGTCCGTCAGGATGTGGGAAGACGTACATTGTAAAAACATTTCTACAGCATTATGCAGAAAAATGAAAAAACATAGTATCGTGTTATGGCGAATGGCAACCCTTATATAATACTCTCTCCTCACGCTGTAAATTTTAAGAAGGATTGACTCACAGTAATGAATTTTCAGCAAAAGAAGGCCCGCACTTTATAATTATAGATCATTTAATGAGTGATTGTAATAACCGTCTTATAGATATTTTCACCAAAGGTAGCTATCATATGAATTTAAGTGTTATTTTTATTATTCAAAATATATTCCATCAGGCTAGAGGTATGCGTGATATTTCATTAAATTGTCACTATGTAGTATGTTTTAAAAATTCTAGAGACCAGGCTCAAAATAATTACCTGGCACGTCAATTGTATCCAGGTAACGCAAAGTTTATTCAGGAAGTATATCAAGATGCAACCCAGAATGCTCACGGTTACCTACTATTTGATTAGTAAAACAGAATACCCCCAATGAACAGCCTATTCAAACAAATGTTTCCCCTCGGATTCATTCAATTATGTTTATGTGCCTGTAAAATAATACTAACTTTAATATTTTATATGTTTTAACAACTATTTTTACTATAATAGACGTAAAAAAGATTAATAAGCAGAATGCACACTTACTAAGACTTCTAGCAAAGGCAAAACCTAAAGCACGCAAGACGATATTACAAAATGCAAATTCCGAATTAATTCGTTCTATTTGTGAATGTTCCTATAACGTATTGGAAGGAAACGTTCCGTTAAATAAAAAGGAGAAAAATAAATTCCGCAAATATAAAAATCAGCTCAGGTATTTCGTAAAGAAAGGACCGACGCTGAAACAAAAGAAAAAACGTATAATTATACAAAGAGGTGGTTTTCTCACTGCATTGCTTGCATCCATTCTAGGAGGTTTACTATCTAATCTGTTTAAATAATGCAGCATGCGAAAAATTTTATTTTAATTTCCCCCGAAAAATTACATTATTGTCAAACTATATCTAATCTTAATGACGAGATTAAAGAAATTTTAAATAATAAGAGTATGAGTGTAGAAGAAAAATGGGTACGATATAGAGAGGTATTGCAAAAATATTTACACATTGTTCAAAAACCAGAGCAACAACAACAACTGCTGCTGATACTAATACTACTAATTAACGGGGTGGTGCGGATGAGGAGGAGGAGGAGGAAGAAGAGGAAGAGGATGAGGATGAGATAATATCTACCCTCCCCGACATTTGCCTGCGTAAAGCAAGACCATTACTACGTAAATTAAAACAAAATCCAGACATTCAATTGGATGCCAATGGTAATGTTAATATATATGGTAAATCAATTAATGGTGCTAATATAGTAGATTTAATATCAGATTTTGTTAGGTGTCAGAAGAAAAATATTGTACCCACCGATGGAGAACCATTTGCCGTACTATTAGCAAAATCCAATATACCCTTAGAGTATATTGGTAACCCTCAACGAATAGAGTATATTCGAAAGTGACAGTTGCTGTTCCCCAAAAAGCAGAAGAGTAGGAAGAGGATCCGATAAACTATGAAGAAGTTAGCTAATATTTACTATAACCCTTCACACCCTACCTCGTTTTCAACAGCTCAAACATTATGGAAAGCTATAAAGAAATCTATACCTTTACACAGGGTGGAGCAATGGTTAAAAGAACAACTGACATATATGCTGCATAAACCAGCACGTAAACGGTTTCAACGGAATTCCTATCTTGTGTTTAATATTGACGATCAATGGCAAGCTGATTTAAACGATATGCAAAGTCTACAAAAATATAATGATGGGTACCTTTATATTTTAGCAGTAATTGATATATTTAGTCGCTATGCATACGCCGTGCCTGTGCGTACAAAAACTGGTGAAAATATTATAAAGGCATCCGAGAAAATATTTACATCTACCCCCAGGAGTAAACTTCTGCGGCTACAAACAGATAAAGGTACAGAATTTATTAACAGATCATTCCAGGCGTACTTAAAAAAGCAACGTATTAATTTTTTCATAACCGAAAACCCCAATATTAAGGCAAGCCTAGTAATACGTTTTAATCGCAGCCTGAAGCAAAGAATGTGGAAATATTTTACAGCGAAAAAGACTTACGGCTACATAGATGTTCTCCCCCAACTAATTCACGGATATAATTCTAGACCACACGCAGCACACAAATTACCACCAGCTCTAGTGAACCAAGATACGTTTCAACAAGTCTGGAATACACTAATTACTCCGCCCCGTACAAATATTAAAGCAAATAATATAAAGAAGGGGATAATGTGCGAATTACTAAGGGAAAACGACATTTTGCATAAGGCTACAAAGAAAATTTGACTTTGGAAACATTTAAAATAAAACAAATACAATATAAGGAAAAGAAATTGGTTTATGTATTAGAGGATTTAGATGGTAATGTGATTGATGGTACATTTTACCAAGAGGAAATACAAGCTGTGCCATTACCCAAAGTTTACGAAAAAATACGAAATTTTAGAATCTAAAGGTAAACAAATACTTGTTCGGTGGAGGGATTATCCTGCTTCATTTAATTCATGGATTCCAGTATCCTATTTAACGAACGACTAGCAACATTTAAAAAACCGGGGGAATGGAAAGTTCCACCACATCAGCCTGCAGAGTGTGGTTTTTATTTTGTTAGATTACCCGATATTGTAAGATGTGCATTTTGTACCTTAGAACTAGATAATTGGCAATCTTATAATATCCCCTTAAAAGAGCATAAACGTAGTAGTCCATACTGCCCTCTGTTAAGAGGTAACGTAGATGTGTGTGGTTATAAAATGGAAATAAGACCTTTTTTATGCCTGAGAAAGGATGGTAATAATAACAATAATACGTTATTATAAACTAGTGCTATATTTGTGTATATAGTAGAAAAAATGAATGATCCTTATCTCCAATATTATTCGCATCAAGCAGGTAGTGGTTATAATGTATATAAAAGTGCACCATACCAAGAAGGATATGGTATTGGTAGTATACTAGGTGGTTTATTCGTACTGAAACAAGGTGCAAAAACTGTTGATAAAGAATTGTTACGTGGTGGTATTAATGTAGCCGAAGACGTATTAAATAGTAATAGACCCGTTGAAGGGGAATTAAAAGCACGTTTGCAAGAGGCACAAGGTAATTTAAAGAATAAAGCACAAAGTAAAATAAATCAGGTGTTTGCGGAAGGAGGAAAACGTTAAAATTAGCTAACAGGTTGTGGTGTAAAGAAAAAGAGGAAGAAAAGAGATATGTTTAATTAATTATGGAGCTTTTACCGGACACTTCCCAGTAACAGTTCTATGGAATATATTACGCAAAATACTCTGGTGTGTTATACTACAAAATTATATCATCCTCTAGTGCTGGAGAAAGGTGGGTCGGAAACAGCTGTTGTTGAAGAACATTATACAGGTTAATTTCAGAATGTTTCCAAATATACTAATAATATTTATTACCGCGCCACGGACAATGACAGCTGGAACATAACTAAAGTAATGCCCCGCATTATTATGTTGATGATATTCTATCTCAAATTAACTATAAAAGCGATAAATTAAATTTACAATTAAAATTTAAAGCTTCGGTAAAACGCATTGAGGTCAGTAGAGTAAGAAAAGATGACGGTGGAGTTTGTCTATCACCCACATTAGCCAAAATACTAGGTTTTGATCATATACAGCACGATAATATTGCACTTGTCCATCACGCACGGTATCCGCCTGATCTTCAGAAATCGCTATAAGTTCCCATGTATATTTACAGTGATATTGTAGAACCTCAGCTGGTAGGCGATACTGTTGCTCCACTAATTGAAAATCCTCATTATATCCCCGTACAACGTAAACAGTTTGATCAAATTATTATTGATTTAAGAGATAGCGTGGGTAATCCGCTTCCTTTCCAATATGGCAGTGTATGTGTAAAACTACATTTTCGTAATAAGGTATTATAAAAATAAACTAGTGTGGGTATTAATAGCAGAAAAGCAAAAAAATGCAGTGTGAGTGTACGAAATCATAATTAGATCTATTTGCAGGTCTGCCGCTCAAACGAGTATTATTGGTAATAAAACAGTGCTGCATAAACCTGTGGCGTCAATATCTGATAATGCACCCATAGAGTTTGTAGTCCCAGGCCACGGTGATGGTTATATTGATTTATCACATACAGTGCTGCATATTGGAGGTAAAATTACTAAACTTGATGGTTCTGATTTAACAACTGCTGACAAGAAAATAGGTCCTGTAAATTATTTTCCCAGTGCAATGTTCAGCGAAGTACAGATATATCTGATTAATCAACTAATTTCCTATTCCTCGCATACACACCCATTTCGATCGTATATTGAAAAACTACTTAATTACAATGCCAATGCAAAAACAACTCATCTTCAGAGCGCAATGTGGTTTAAAGATACTGCCAGTCACATGGACAGTATGGGCGATAATAATAATCAGGGTTTTAAACAACGCTCACCTCTCACAGTGTTAAGTCTGCCCTTTGAATTACTGGGCTATGTTCATGGTGATATTTTCAATCAGGAAAAAATTCTATTGAATGGTGTACAGTGGCGTATTAAGCTGTTCAAATTGGTGAGACTGGAGCTGAGGGAAACGTTGTAATTACAGATGCTACACTGTTTGTGAAAAAGGTTGATGTGTCGCCCACGGTGAAAATAGCACAAAATAAAGTATTACACTATCATACATTTAGAGTAAAATACCCGATAACAGAGATGCAGTTGAAAACAGAGACTTTACCGCGGGGTATTATGAACACCACTCTTCCAAATTTGTTTCCGGCATAGTGCCTAAACGTATTATTATTGGGTTTGTTAATAATACAGATTTCAATGGTACTTATCAGACAAATCGTTTTAATTTTAAGCATTTCAGTATGTCATTCTTTACATTGTATGTTGACGGAACTCCTGTTCCATCTAGACCACTACAGCCAGATTGTGATAATAAGCTATATATACAAGCATATTCTACGATATTTACAAGTTCTGGTATTTACAGGTTATTCTAATCAAGGTAATAATATTTCACTTGCCGAATATCCGAATGGTTATACTCTAATAGTTAAATCAAACTCCCGATTCTAGCGCCAGTGCTGCATTTCATACTAGCCCCCAAGGACAGGTAAGTGTACGATTAGAGGTTCATTTTAAGCAAGAACTGCCATCTCCTGTAACAGCTGTTGTTTACGGTGAATTCTCCTCAGAACTAGAAATTGATTTCCGGAGAAAAATATATATTAATTAAAAATGTTAAATACCCTTAAACTTTATGAGGCATTACAACAGAATTTGTCTAGAAATCATTTTATAGGTGTATATGCTGCAGATCAACTACCTCTATTTATTAATACATTTCCTGCAGCTCTTATTATAAATTCTTATCCTAGTAATAAGCCAGGTGAACATTGGGTTGCTGTTTATATTTCTAATTCAGGGCACTGTGAATATTTTGATAGCTATAGCCTTCCACCATATATTCCGTATCATATAAGGTTTTTAAAACCAAACTGTTTACTTTGTACGTGGAATAATAGACGAATTCAAGTTGATTTATCTCAATTCTGTGGACACTATTGTTTTCTCTATTTAGCATGTCGTGCGTCTGACTATTCACTACAGGACTTCTTAAATAAATTCTCAACCGGCAACACTAATGTTAGCGATAGTATTCCTTATTCGGTTATGAGAATGATCTCTGGCGCGAAATTAAGTTCTCCGTAAACCATGTGTATGTGTTGGTCCTTGGCGCGAGATTAAGTTCTCCGCAAACCATGTGTGTGTGTGTGTGTGTGTGTGTGTGTGTGTGTGTGTGTGTGTGTGATTGATCGCGAGATGAATAGCCTGATCAGTTCAGTTACCAGAATACACAAAAACTTCAAATTTATGTTACAATGTAGACTATGGTGGAAGTCCTGTGTAACCTTTGCTATGTTCTTTTTCAAAAAAATGTGGCTGTAGTCTTTCATGTATAATAAAATGTTTTGGTATAATAAAAGAAAATATTTTTAAAAATAGTATATTTTCATAAATTGGCTATAGAATAAAAAGTACCTAGGTCACTCGATGCCCCCATAACAAATGTGAAAACATAATTTCAATATGTCTAGCCGTTTACGAGATATACATGGTTCAGTATTTGACCTTTGACCTCGAGGTCAATACCTTTTTACAAATAGTATTCAATGTCCTTATAACAAATGTGAAAACAGAATTTCAATATGTCGAGCCGTTTACGAGATATACACTGTTAAATATTTTATCTTTGACTAATGGTTCCAAATTGCCAAATTTTGTCGGATCATCACCAAATTTTGGATTTAAGTAGATTATAATGAGGAACAACAAGGGCTTTATAAAGGAAGATTTTTTTAAATTTATGTTTGCGATATTTTGAGCCGTTTTCGAGATATTGGGCCATACTGCCAAAAAAGGCTTCATAGCCTTTTAAGAGCGCGAAATGCAATATTAAATAGGGGATGCGAGAAATGTCAGTTAGCTTAGAGGGGTGCTATATTAGGTCAAATAACCTAGCGAACGTGTAATTTCCGCTATGTTAAATATGGAGATGCAAAAAATATCACCCCTTGGTTGGGTGAGGTCAAAATGTGCTCGTAGCCTTTTTATGTTAAATGCGTTCGTAATCTCTGCTGTACAGTATATTAAATATGAGATGAAAAAATGCCGTATATGGGTTAGGTATTCAGGATATGGATAAAGGTGTTTGTATCCTTTTATGGCATTTCTGCTATCGCGCATTGGTATAAGGGCTAGGTAGGGTTTTTAGGGTTGATAAAAAGCTCCGTACCCTTTCATGCAATCTCTGCTATGTTCAATTTGGTGATGCAAAAAATATCACCCCTAAGTTGGGTAAGGTCAAAATGTGCTCGTAGCCTTTTATAAGGATGTGAAAAAGAGGGGCCATAGTCTCTGCTGTGTTAAATAGGGGTTGAAAAATGTGCACGTAGCCTTTTACAAAATAGTGATGAAACTGTGCTCGTAGCCTTTTATCATAGGTAGCCACAAACTGCGACACTGCGTATCGTGCAGCCCTGGAAAATCGACTCCTTGCTATCACCGAGGTATGGACAAAGTAGTGCAATTCCTCACAAAGTTATTTCAAGTGTCAACACTACTACTCATGTGCACTAACGAACAATAACTATCCACTAACTATCTCGTACGTTTCGGTTTGCATGGGTCTAAAATTTCTTTCTGGGAGAGGCAAAATTGTTATCAAATTGGTCCCGCCCATATATTTTCCCTAATTCTCGCTTAAGGATGGAGTACGAATATTAGTGTCATGTGCACTAACGAGCACTAACGATGCATTAACGCACATACATATTTTAACAGCCAAAATCTTTACGGATGGGTATGGGGCCAAATAGACGACACGTTGGCGGCCACCACAATTTTTATATACTCTCCTTGTCCCCATTGGTGCACTAAAGTTAGGGTAATGTGCACTAACATGCACTAACTATTCACTAGCTATATCGTACATCTAGGTACGCATGGGCTAAAATTTCTTTCTGGGTGAGACCAAATTGACGTCAGGATGGTCCCACTAATATATTTTTTCTAATTCTTGCTTAGGAATGGAGTGCTAATGTTAGTGTCATGCGTATTGACGAGAACTAACGATGCACTAACGACTATATATGGTTTTATATGCGAGAGCCTTACGGAGGACTATGGGAATGGCCAATTCCACGGCAAGTTGACTTCCAACGCAATTTTTTTACTTCTCTCTCTGGTCGCATTAGAGCACTAACCTGCACTAACGATGCACTAACGAATCCACATGGTTTAACAGCCGAAAGCTTTACGAAAGGTTATGCGGATGCAACTTGAAGTGAAGTTTCCCCCCGACAATCCTTTCGCCTACTCCTCTGTTCTTATTAGAGTACTAACATTAGGTCCTTAGCACTAACGATGCACTAACGAATCCACGTGGTTTAACCCGCGAAAGCTTAACGAAAGTGTATGGGGATGCAACTTGACGTCAAGTTGCCCAACACAGTTTCTCCCATCTCTCTTTGTTCACACGGGAGTACTAACGTCAGTGTTATGTGCACTAACGTGCACTAACGATGCACTAACCAAAGCATGTGGTCATCCTCTACCTCCATATGGGGGGCAATTTGACGGAGCTAATTAGAAAAGCATTTTTGCTTTTGTATCTGCCGCATGGGAATAGAAAGTTTTTCTGCCTTTCAAACAAATTAGAAGTGCATTATTGTTTTTTTATCTGCTGCCTGCTCGGCGCTTTTGTGTGTAGACCCGCGCCACAAGAATTGATTTCTGCAAGTCGTAACCTGTTTTCACATGTTTAATTGGTAAAGCAGTATCCTTTCAGTTACCGCGCGATCTTTACACATGTAACTGCAGTCGTGCATGTTGTATATGTTTTGTTTTATCGTTTTCTAAGGAAATTGTCTGCTAGTTCTGTGTATCTCATTGTCATTTATTTAAACGAAATATTGGTCAATATTATAAATGGCAAAATCATCGCAGTCAAAGTTTTCACGTCGGCAAACGTTGTAATGCCCTATTTTTGGAGCACTGAATGATTTTTTACGAATTCTGCCAACGTATGTGGACGTTATAAGATGTTGCGGTCACGAGAGATGGCGTATCGGTTGCGAAACTGATGCAAACAAAGAACCATGCTTTTCAGTTATTGCAGAAAATGTTGCTTTGAAGATTGAAAATTTATACCTCGATGCATCCCTTCCTTTAGTTTCACATAAACGTGTTTGTGATATGATACACGCATACAATGGATAATATCGTTCAATTATGAAACATATAAAACGTGTGGGAAAAAAGCAAGACTACTCGGGAAAATGTCAAGAAGTTTAAAATAGAAGCAAAAGGACTGACATATCTGCTTCTAAATGCGCGATTTTTTAGAGTATATCTGTCCGAAAGAAACCAAAGTCCTTAGAAACGAGCAGGCGTTCCTCATTGACCAAATAACCGAAATAAAAAATGTTTATTGTAACTGTTGATGTTCGAGAAAAAAGGCTTAAGAAACGTCCAATGCGAAAGGAACAGGAGACTATATGTTTGGCAAAACAGGCGTCTGCTGCTTCTACTTCAAGCTATTCAGTGGAGTATGAAAATAAAATAATAGAAGACGTGATGGAGGTGGAGACGGAGGAAGACCAGCAGGACACGAAAGACGCATCTTACACATATGCAAGCAAATCCCTTCAGCAGGCCACATGGAATGGATAAATGCGTTTAAAACTGGATCGTACAACTCTTGTCAGTCAAAGACATGGTGTGTCCAACAGAGCCACGGCTGCTTTTACTTCGAGTGTTTATGCAAGATTTGGGTTTGATATCGGAATCAGAAACCAGCCTCGTCACTGGATTGTAGGTCTTGGATGCTTCCCTCGTGAGTGTATTCTGCTGATTATCCTCATTTTCTAAATCATCGGGGAACAATTTTGCGAAGAGTAACTCCGTGGTATCCTTATAGTCCAAGATCAAGACCCCCCCACTGCTTCAGAGCCCCCTCCAAAATTAATCAGTTACCTATGTTAATACTAAGCACACAGTCATGGCCGTTATAATGGGCCTAGGTTAGAGCCCCCAAAGGTCAGAAACCTCACACAAATGGTCAGAACCTCTACACAAACAGTCAGAAAACCCAAATGGGAAAACGATCAAAACTTCCACATAAGCGGTCAAAAATCCCACACAAAGTGACCATCCCACACAAAAGTCGCAGAGATCTTTCTAATAACACTTAATCACCTTTCTAGCCCTAAGGGCTTAGCCAGATTTTTTTTCCAAGGGGTAATACTAAAAGAACATTATATTCATGAATTTAGCGGTTCTCTATAAGAGAAATAAAGTGTTAATGGAATTGTAGCTACAGGGTGAAAACTCGCAAGTTAGAAAAATAGAAAAAATACTTAGCAGTCGCATACCGATCCTAAATTTGCACCAATAAATATCAAAGTGGGGAGGGGGTCCGGGCCGGACCTCCACGTCGTTCATTACTGTAATTAGCCCTACAAGTAGATCATCTGACGGGATATGTGTAACTGAATATCCTAAAAGTACATAGGGTCCAAGAACGTATTTCAAGTTCCCTTTCAGTGGCGTATACAGACAGGGACCGCGGAGGGGGACTCATGCATTCTCAAATGTATATTCTCTATTTTTGCATTGTATCAAGAATTATTCTAAGAGAAAACTTCATTTATCTCGAACCAACATAGAAATATTAAGAGTCGCTTACCAATTCACAATTTAGACTAAAAAGCAACAAGGGGATCGGGGGCGCGTGTCCCCCTTATAAATATGTTTTAGTTTTGTATCATATCAAGAAGTATTCTGAGAAAGCTTCATTTTCTTTCCGAACCAACCAACCAATATTAAGAGTCTCATACCAGTTCCAAATTTGTACCGAAAACACCAATGAAGCGGGGCGGGGTCGCGTGGGCCCTCAACGAAATATTTTATCTTTTGGGATTATATTACGAAGTATGCTAAGAAAAAGCTTCGCTTTGTTCCCGAAAAATACTACAAATATTAACAGTCGTATACCAGTTCTGAATTTGTAGCGAAGACACGAAAGAGGAAGAGGCGGGGTTACCAAAACGGACCTCAAAACTCTTAATATTGTAAGTAACCTTAAAATAAAAAAGTAACAAAATTTGTGAATTTCAAAACGTAACAAGCTACGTCGTATAATTTCTGACCACAATAATACATTTTGTTGCTGTGAATTTGAAGCAGATGCACTAATTTCATGAAAAGCTGCGCAAATATACAGCAAAAAAACAACTATATTATTGCATACAATTTCATTGCATAATGTTGTTAGATATGTTACCGTTTTGACAAATTTTATAAGTTGCTGTACAGTAGGATAAACCAAACACACTCCTGCAATCTAGTGGAAACATGGATAAAAAACAACGAATGAACTTAAAGTTTACGGCAATGTGCGTGCTATCGAATGTATGGGTAGGTTAGAAAAAAAATGTTGTCCTCTTGTTTGTTGACAGGGGAACAAATTTTTATAGCGCTATGTCCGGGAAAGACGTATTATAAAAGTAAAAAAAAATTAAATCATAATTTCGAAGGGTACAGAAATTATTACAAAAAAAAACAAGCTTGGGTCTGGCTCTGGCCCCCTGTTTAGTATGCGACTGTTAAATAAAGATAGTGAAATAGAGCCTATATCTAGAATAATGGATCATGAGGTCACGATATAATGACAATATGTACATTTTCTAGTCAACCTACCCAATGATGGTAGCAGCCAAACCAACGAGTGCAGTTCTAGAAACCAGACTTGAACTTGAGTCTCTCAAGTGTGACGAGACCTAGCAGAATGTTCGAACGAAGCCAAGTCATGGCCTATGTTCAAAACTAAGAGGCCAGATTCGCACCAAGTTAAGAACTGACGATAGACTTAAAAGATAACTTTTCTAGTAGGTGTATTGAGTATCGAAGGAAATTACAGAATGTTTGTCCTACGGTTCATGTACTACCAACTTCGAAACTCGATGAAATGATGTATCAATTGACCAATATTACCATTTTCGAGAAATGATGCTTTTGCCACTAGGTCGCAGATAATGGCGTAATAAGTTCAAGTTCATCACATTCTATGTTTTCAGGAGCCCCTTCTACCTTTATGTAGTGAAGAGTGTTCGTAGCATGTAATAAGATAACTTACTGCCTCATTTATGAATTTTGGTTTATCAGAAGGTAACGTTTGAAAGGTGATTTTACCCAAAATATTTCGTTAAGATCCAAAATAATAACATTATTTAAATAGAATCAAAAGTCTCTCAAACAATGTGTTAGGCGACCCATGTTGTCATTTAAGAAAATCCAAGGTTTTGCCACTACACCGCAGAGAAAGGGGAACTACGTTTAAGTTTGTCATAATAATTCATTCCCGTCCAATTTGAAATTATCGTGTTTCATAATTTTTCAAATTAACAACTCAATTACAAATTAAAATCTGGAAAAAAATCTCCGAAATATCCTGTATATATTACAGTAGCTCTTAGTTTTCAAATTTCTCTAGACTGTGTGCGCTTCTTGCAATTTTCTTGCAATGGAAATGCCATAAATATCATACTAAAATAATCAATTAGGATAACACATTTCTTATTAAAATTAGATTTGCTTTTGTGCCTTGATGATTTTGGAACATTTTATTTATCAGCAACACGGATGCTAAAGAAACAAGGAAATAAAACATTAAGGATAATCTAAAGCAATGATCTCCAACAAAAGATGGCAGCACTACCTCCGTATATGTCTAATGTATTTTCACTGTTACAAGAAATTTCCTTGCTGCTCCTACAAATTCAAGCTTAGAGAATTCAAACTTTCAGGGAAAACAAGTCCATAACCAATGCAAGAGCATGATCGAAGCGGATTTTTAATTTTGATTTTTGTTCATTGTTGAAAGAGCCTCATTGTTATAGGTTTCGATATTCACAACAACAATGAAGCGATTTCAACAATGAAGGAAAACGAAAATAAAAAATCGGCATCGATCATGCTCTTGAATTGGTTATGAAATTTCTTCCCTGAAAGTTTCATTTTAACTCTCTAGGCTTGAAGTTATAGGAGCAGCAAGGACATTTCATGCAACGAAAAGAATACATTAGACTTATATGGAGATAGTGCTGCCATCTTTTGTGGGAGGTCGTTGATTTAGATTATCCTTAACGTTACAATACAATTTGTAACAAAATGTTTTATTTAATATTATTTCAACTTCTGGACTTCACTTTTCTCAGAACTAAGTTAGTGTAAAGTCTAATTATGAGGATAGGGTCTTTATTCCTTGTACAAATACAGGGAAGAGATTAGTAGCTAGAAGTAGCCGGGATCTCACACGTAGATCATATTCCGTCAATCGTTTAGCGGCATTGAGCAAATTCTTATAAGGGAGGTTGGTGAACTGTTCAGTCGATATCGAGATGATGAATATGTCAAATGATACGACATAGCATGCTTACGTTAACAGCTAAAATATTAGCTGCTACAACTTTGTGTCAGACTCGTAATAAATATGCACAATAGTGTAGAGGGCGGGGCCATAAATCTTGTTAGGACAGTCGAATAAGATTAAAAAGCACGAAACAGACAGGAATGAAATATCCTTGAACATGTTATAGGCGAGGGAAAAATACTGCGTTTCCGGCGGTCATCTTGAAATCCACAATCTTGGATTCAACTTGAAAATTACGAATGGAAACCTTGCCATACGATATATCAAATGACATCCTCTTTCAATGAAAAATTGAATGGTGCAGTGCAATTTACGACAACTGAAACCGTGTTGCACTTAAGAACGAAAGCAGGATATTTTGTACTTGGTGGTTTGTTTCTAACAGTCCTCTTCGGCTGTTATACTCCGTACCGCAGTGGGCATGCAAGACACCCTGGGGATAAGGAGAAATGATAGGGTGCCAAGGTAAGAGAACACGTTCTCTGAGTTCCGCTCCTCTCGAAGAGAAACAGTCCCCGGGAGGTTATCCCTCAAGGAAAGGACAAAGGTATATGAGCTACTGGATCCGAGCCTCCGAAGAGAATAGGTCGCCCGCGGCCCACTGGTTGTGGAAAGGCAGGATAAGCTACTGGTTCCAGACCTCCGAAGAGATACGGTAACCCGCGGCCCACAGATTTTAAAAAGTTTGTATGAGCTACTGGTTGCAGACCTCCGAAGTGATATGGTCGCCCCCGGCCCACTGGTTGTAGGACGTTCAGGAGTGTATATTCCGTGCCTCTAAGTGAGTAACGGTCGCCTACAGTTAATTTGTAAAAAAAGGGGAAGATCAAGGGAATAGTGCCCGTACTGCAATTCAACGATGCAAGTTCCACTCTCCGTATGAGAAGCAGTCACTTGCGTGATCATACAAAGCGGAAGAAAGAATATTCAATAAAAATCACGTGGTCTATATAGATGCTTGCTTTATTCTTGCAAAAGCTTTAACCACTACTTTGCGTTCATAACATACGACCTTATGGTCTAACGGCCAGGTGCCTGTCGTTCGGTTTATATAGAAGTATGCAACGAACTTCGTTGGCTACTGAATTTCTCCATCAAATATTTATAAAAACAAATTTTAGTTAATAACAAATAATTCACAACATTATTTTTTCTAAAAGAATAGTTAATTAATGTTAAAAGTTTCTTTAAAATATATTGAGAAAACTACAAGAAGAATTACCGAAACTGACTTACATGTGCGCCATCATTTGAACTATTTGTTAAACATACAATACATATAGTAAATTTATTACTATAAACCGGCAATTAATTCAGCACTGTTATATGTTCCGAAAGAAAAGATACGTGCCATACACACCTTGCAGCACCACAACAAACACATTCATCAATATGGAGAACAGCTGTGGACCACAAAAACCACAATCGCCATCACAGAACATGATTCACGTAGACGCCGTTCTCATTGAAGCATTTCGGCAAACGTCGTCGTGCGCCCTACGGAGCACGTCAAGTAAAAGATGTGCACATGCACAATGCACATACCTCACTGTCAGTGATTCCCCTGTTCAGGTAGGAAACGTCACTAAATTACACTGGTATACATAAGCCTTTAAGTACCATCACAAAGAAATATCCAAAGAAGTCCGTGAGGATCGTGGTGGCCACTTAACTGGGAGACGCCAATTACCTATTTATCTACCAATGAACAACCTGATGACAGAATAACCATATCCATGTCATACAATGCTTCACAAATCATTGTTTATCACTTATGTAAAAGAACATGAAATATATACAAATGGTGCGTGGATGTTGGTGAACTGTCGGGTGGAGATCCGGATGGGAAAGTGTGTATTTTATGGAAAATACAATTAGGAAATATGAGTGTGTAGAAGTTACGTTAGTGTAAATGAAATTTACCAAAAAAATGATTAAGTATAAAACCAAATAACAAAAGGCACATTCGATAAATGCAACATAGTCACACGAACTTTTAGAACACAGTTCATTATCAACATGTAAAAGAATTTGTTCAGGGGAGACAAACACATCGACATCAACAGGAAATCAATACAAATCTCACAAAACCGTTAGAGATAGACAAAAGTCAACCACAGTTATGAGCTCTTGAGGAAATTTTACTGATACTTGACATGTCAAACGCATCCCCTCTTATTTCAATCCAACATGGCGAATTTCAAGATGGCGATGACAACGCGGTATGGTCCATGTCATATTTATCTTCGCCTATAACATTTTCAGAAACATTTCATTCTTTTCTATCTTGTATTTTTTTATATTATTCGACTACCCTAACAAGATTTATGGCCCCACCCTGTACCGTGTTTTGCATACTTATTACGAGGCTAACACAAAACTGTAGCAGCTAATATTTTAGCTGTTAATATAAGCATGCTATGTCGCATCATTTGGTATATTTATCATCTCGATATCGACTGAACAGTCCACCAACCTCTCTTCCCCAGTAGCGCACAAATTTGTTTTAAACGTTGATATTAGGTTTAGTTCGTTGATTAAACGTTATCGGTTGAAAAAGGTACGTTTAATTTTAAATCATATTTCAACAAAGACTTGATATTGTTGAAAAAATGTTAATTCAACGCGGATGCAACTGTTATTTTGAACTATAGTATAGATTTCATTTCATGGGATTCTTTCTAATTTAATGGAATAAAAGTTGTTATTAAAAGTTACCAGGTGTATAAGCTTAAATCCGCTGTTTTGTAGTCAGCAAAACACATGGTGTGTTCATAGAAAGCACAAAGCAAGTTATTCAAAGTACTTTCTCTTGCTAGCTACACATTTTGCCCACCTCTCGGTCAATTTGTGGATACCACGATAAAAAAAAGTCCTGCTCTTTGGAGGCAAACCTCTCATCAAGCCATTTTCGGACGTCTGCATACGAATCGAAGTGCTGCTCAGCAAGGGCTTGGCCCATCGACGTAAAGAGATGGTAGTCTGTAGGGGCCAGGTCTTGTGAATAAGCGGGATGGGGTAGCATCTCCCACTTAAGTGTCTCCAAGTAGTTTAGGACCACTTTTGACGTGTGCGATGGGGCGTTATCGTGGAGAAATATCAGCTTGTCATGTCTTTGTTGATACTCCGGCCTTTTTCACACAGAGCACGGTGCACGTTGATCAGTTGTTGGTGGTAGCGGTGGACATTCACAGTTTGACCAGGTTGCAACAGCTCAAAGTAGACGATAACCTGTTGATCCCACCAAACACACAGCATCGTCTTCCGTCCGAAGCGATTTGGTATCGAGGAAGATGATGGTTGGCCGGTATCAACCCACGATTTCTGGCGTTTCGGATTCGCGAAATATATCCACTTTTCATCGCCCGTCACATTCCGATGCAGGAACGACTTTCTTCTTTGTCTGGTGAGCAACATTTCGCATGTGTGTTGGCGTCTTTCCAGCTACCGATCGGTCAATTCATGCGGCACCCATTTTCCGATCTTCTGAACCTTTCCCATGGCACGTAGACGCATGGAAATGGCTGCTTGAGTAACGCCCAAATGCTCGGGAAGCATTTGTTGCGATTGGGTATCGTCCTCGTCCAACAACGCCTGCAATTGATGTCCTCAAACTTCCTCGGCCGATTTTCACGCTTCTTGACACTCAGGTCAAAATTGCCGTCTTTGAACCGACGAAACCAATCTTGCACGTTGTTTCCGATAAAGCACTGTCACCATAGGTCTCCACAAGCATTCGATGCGCGTCGGCAGCCGATTTCTTCAAATGGAAGCAGAAAAGCAGAGCTTCCCGCATATTCTCTTTTCCTGGCACAAAACTAGCCATGCTTACCAACGGAACACTGTGTGTTATTGTCTGCACTTGCTGATTATGTGCACTGGTTCGTGTTACCAGAGGTCCAACTCATCCACACAATAGGTCTGGTATGCCCATGGTATTTTCATACGCTCACGAACGCCATCCATCGCCAAACGGCGGATTTAAGCTTATACACCGGGTAATTGAATGCCATAAACTATTAATTTGTATTCTCTTTTTGATGTTGAAAACACGTTGAATTGAAATCTATATTCCGACGAAAACTTCCTGTCGTTGATAGCACCTAAATATGTCGTGTTAAACTATTATATTGAACCGTGTCCCAGATTATCTTTCCGAGTTAATTCCATAATAATTATGCTTAAAAGCGAATACTTACGTTTCTCATGTTCTATTTGTATGTTGAAAACAGATTGAATTTTAAACTACATTTTCAACGAACATTTAATTTCGTTATTAGGGCGTCAATGTAAAGTGTTTTTAACTATGACATAAATTCCGCTTTATATACGTTTTTCTAAGGCGACATGTTACACTTCTTGAGAAATACACATTTAATAGTAGTTCACCTATGGTCAAAAGGTTAAATAAGGGACAATGAACATAACAAAAAAGAAGGAAAGTATTCTTATTCTTACTTGATGCGAAACGACGTGTCTGGATTTGTCGAGCTTCCAAGATTGACTTTTCCTATAGATACCGTAAAAGAGTAGTGAATCTCAAGTTGACTTCGTAGTCCGATGTTTGTAACCAGCTTTCGTAGTGGGTTCCATTACATTCGAGCTGCTACTAGTGTAGTGCTGTCAAGGCTTCGAAATCGAAGAACAGCGTGTGGTGAAACTTTTTGTTAAGTGCGAGATCAATAGCGTGTAACTGGAAGTGAAGTGAATTATAGTTCATAGATTTCAACGTAGTGAAATATAAATTAATGGAATAGTTATTTCGTTGTTGTCCTTTTTTTTATTTCATCAAAGCACGAGGATAAAGTTCACTACGAATGTAACCCGACGAAACACGTTACGCATATTCTTTAGTCCAGTGGTAAATAAAATTCCGTCCAGTGTAGAAATGCATTTATGGATTAAAGAACAGTTTAAGTTGGAAAATGAGGACGTGCAATTAATAGCTTATGATTTCATAAAGAAAATTTTGTACATCAAATTGAGTACAGCGGAAATATGTCATCGTCTCTTGGAAGAGAAAAATGGGGAAGTTCCTTTCATCGTTACAAACAATCAGTTATATAAGTTAGCATTAGAATTAGCGGACCCAGTCTATACTTCCGTTAAAATACATACTGTACCATCTGAAATGCCAAACACCGATTTAGCACAACAATTAAGCAAATATTGCACAATAGTTTCTATTCGGGAAGAACAATTTAACCAGACTCATTTTTACACATGCCGTAGTGGAAAGAAACTAGTTAAAATCAAATTGATAAAACCTATACAAGTTACATTACAGTCAAAGGTCATCGTTTGTTTGTGACATATTTTCAGCAGCCCCCCACTTATTTCGTGTCCGACGACACTAGCCATTCTGCTGCCATTTGTCCATCTAGATCAGCCCCAAAAGTTCCCTCAGTGACAAAGCCTAATCCCCAACCCCAAGTGACACAAACAAGTTCTAGACGATTGCCTTTAAATTTAGCACGAAACGAAAAGGTAGACATTGGAAATTTCAGTCAATTCCCTCTACTGTCAGGTGATTCAGTGATTCCTCCAGATAACCAAAATGGACATCCACGTAGTGGTTTTGCCGCCTGGCAAAACCAGAAAAGTACGGAGGATCAACAGGAAACCACTTCCCGCATGTCAGAAGAAAGCAAGAGGACCTCACAACCCCTTGAGGAAGAACCCACAGTGAGTACACACAGTGACATCCCGTCGCAAGCCATCCTGCAGGACAAGGTAAGTGAACCTTTTAGTAATAGTGAAGAAAAACAGCAGGATAATGGGGAACACCCGAAAGCCCCACCAAGACTGGGGAACCCTTGGAACCCCCCTCCCACAGTAACAGTGTAAGAAATGAAGTAACTGGCGAAGTGATAAACCAAGATCATAATTTAAAAGTTCAAATTTCTCAAACACAAAGTGCAAAACCTCCAAATACTAGTTCATGTAGTGATTTACTTAGTACAGCTGCAGACCAGGAAGTAAAATCAACATGGTGGGAAATGGAGCTCGCTAGCGACAACGAACTGAGTTGCAAAGTAAACAACCAACAGTGTTCTAACGATCAACTGCCTCCCCGAGAATTTTTATCTCAAGCGGCAGAGGATCAACACGACAAACCTGTTTTGAAACGAGCTGCCTCTTTGGATGATGAACATTTTCAGGCGGTAGCTTTTAGTACTAGGGCCAAAAAGTATAACCAAACATTAAAACGCGAAAAAGTGACATAAAATAATACTCTGATTTCTACAAGACATAAAGATGAACTATTGTCAACATCTAAATGTACGTTTCAGACGGAGAAACACAGGGCTTCGTCAAAGTGCGGTAATGACAGTTTTATTTTGGGTTATTTTTTACAGTGTTTCGCAAATTTCACAACCTTGCCTCATTGCTAATCATACACAAGAAACCCAACGAAAGTCAATACAATCTTATCGAATACTAACTTGTAATATCCATGCTTGTACAACTCCGACTAAGCTTCAGTGGTTAAATGATTTTTTTTTTTTTTTTGCCAAAAAGACATCCATATCATCTTTGTACAAGAAATCAAAATTTTGGATCCAGTTTTCTTTCCCAGATACCAAATTCATTGCTCACCGTCAATATCTGGAACCGGATCAGCCATCCTCACCAGACTTGATTTGCCTTTCGAAAGGATGCAAAACGTTGACACGGAGCGAATCACATCAGGTACATTAAAGAACATTCAAATCACCTCGATATATGGCCCATCTGTGGGCGGAAAAAACACACTACGAAATATGTTCTATGAAACCAGTGTAGCAGCAACACTACACTCACAAAGTAACTTGCATATTTTAGCAGTGGTCTTCAATGCAGTTTTGGAAAAGATTGACACTTCAACTTCTCCCCCGGTTTAAGAGAACTGGTTGAAAATTTCCATCTTAGTAATGTGTATAGAGACAAACACAAAACAGACCCTGGATATACTTTCTTTCAAGGATCAAGCTGTAGTCACCTTGACAGAATTTACATATCCAACAACTTAATCACTCAAGTTACTAGCATTGAAAGAGTTCCCCTACCTGTAAGTGATCATCTTGGGGTGCTTATGTCAGTGAACCTTCTTGCATCCCACACCTTAAAATCTCACAAGACATGGCATTTCAATTCACTTTTACTACAAGATGACGTTTTGTGTAATGCAATACGAACAAAGTGGTCCCAAATGATGAAATTCCGAAACAAAGCAAAAAATCTATCAGAATGGTGGATCCTTTACCTAAACAAACAATTAATTTGGATTTGTAAACAATATAGTATCAATCTTAAACAACATCACTCAAGACAGTATAACTATTATTCAAGACTTCTGAATGATGCCATAAAAGAACATTTATCTGGCACAAATAGAAAAATTTTCATAAATGAAACCAAATCTTTATTGTTAAAATTAACAAGACGAAAACATAGACTATTGTTTCAGAGGAATCATATCGACGCCATAGATAATACAGAAACATCTTCCTTGAGGTTAATCACAAAAGAAAGAAAAAGACGTGAATCAAACTACTTGGACGAAGTAATAACGCCTGAAGGAAAGACTATCACGGGAAACGAAGTTGTAGAAACGTTAGTTACGTATTTTTCCTCCCTTTATGCCAGACCTAACAGCAGTGCGGACGCCACATGTCTCTTCCACCCTACTCTGCCTTGTTTATCAGAGTAACAATCAGCAGACCTCGATCGCCAGATCACAGTGGATGAAGTAACTCACGCCTTTCACACAGGTAACATAAAGTCATCAGCTGGCATCGATGGCCTTGGGCTGGCTTTCTATCGTAAATTATCTGACATTCTCATTCCTTTTTTCACAGACATGTTAAACGAAATCAGAGTCACACAACACATTCCTTGTACTATGGTAGAAGGATTATTGGTGCCCTTACGTAAGGAAAGTAAAAGGACAAAATGTGACTCTTTAAGACCCATCATCGTCACAAATGCAGATATTAAAATATTACAAATGCTAATAAACAACAGAATAAATTCACATATTGAAACCTTAATCAGCCCCAATCAGTTCGGTGCTGGAAAGAATAAATCAACATATTTATGTATAACAAATATTCGTGATTTCATAGTTGTTGTTTTTTTGAAAATAGGACTGAGCATTCAGCGGCCCTTTTAAGCCTGTATTTTCACAAATCATATGACGCCGTCCCTCTTTCATATTTGCAACAAACTTTACAAACTTTTGGTTTTGGTCCCACAATAATGGGAATAATATCAGCCACATATTCAAGACGCAAAGCTTTTATTAAAGTACAGGGAACTCTTACGAAAGGAATACCATTACAGAAAGTTCTCCAACAGGGCGACCCCATGGCCCAAAATTTATTTAGCTTATGTTTAGCCCCTCTCAGTTTTTCTTTGCAAAGTACTAAAAGAGAGGTATCAGTATATCTCCGTCAGTTTTCCGTACAGTCGTGTGTTGATGGCGTGTTATGTTTTTATCGTCTCCCAAAGATCTTCCACATATAGCAAAGCAAATAAAAATGTACGAAGCACATTCAGGAGCTTCCCTCAACAAAAACAAAACAAAGATTCTGAGTCTCAATGCAAAGAAAAACCATGAGTTTGCTCGTTATTTTGATACGGTACCAAAGATAAAAATTTTAGGGCTGGTTATACCCCGAAAACTCAAGAATCATGTCAGCATACTTATAACCAGGTACTACACGGCATGCAACATTTTATGTATATCCACAAAAATAGAAATCTGAATTTATTTTCCAGAGTATCATTCTTGAAACAGTACGCTTTGAGCAGGATGTGGTACGTGGCCCAGGTTTTTTACCCTCCTCCAAATATAGTACGGCAACTTCAAATGCAGCGATGTTTTTTTATGGTTTAGACAACCTATAAGAGTGTCCTATCAAACAGCCATTTTACCCGTCGAAAAAGGGGGATTAAATATGCAAGATATAGAAATTCAAGCTTACAGTTTGAACATGAATAGAATCGTAAACACCCTATGTCAATATTGGTATACTTTAACAGGTACTATTATAGAGGCCTGTATCCGTGTCATGGATTTCATTTTTCCTTTGAACATTTATCCATGGGCACACAAATACCCATATTTAAAAGATTTCTCAATAGATGTAACATATAATGCTTTAACAACTCAGTCCTACGATTCCATGACAGTAAAGCAATTCTATCATGAATTTTTAACAAAGAAATTACAAAATTATACACCCGTAGTTGTGGAGAAAGATATTTCCATAGAATGGACACAACTGTGGAAGAATATAACCTCTTCCTTTTTATCAAACCATCACTGTGGTATAAAATTATACATGATTTGTACTTAAGCCCTGGGCGCTTATTTAGATGTGGTATCACCAATAAATATGAATGTAAACATTGTAAAATTCCATGTACTAGTGAACATATGTTATCTCAATGTAAATTAATTAAACCAGTATGGGAATTGTACCAAATTTTTGTAGCTAACATAACACGAAACAATTCTAAGAAAATAAGCTACAATCAATATGTAAATCGAACTGATCATTCTTTGTTTCCAAAAAAGAAAACAGCTTCTGTAACCTGGATAACAGGAAACACAATATAATTGATACTCAGCAGGTCTTATTCAATACATGTGGAAATTTATAGAGCAGAGCTCCAATATGCCTACAACAAAATTCACAGTGACTATCGGAGAAAACATTTCGCAAATTTTCTGTCTGTAATTTTCTAAAAAGAAAAAAAGTATATATAGTAAATGAAAAACAAAATGTAACTCCCTGTATAATGTAAAATAGTTAATAAAGAGATTAATAAAAAAAGTAGTCCAGGGGTAACATGTCGAGCTACCAACAAGTACCGAACGTTCTAGCTTCGAATTCTGCAGCAGACATTTGGATTGTTTTCTGTTGGAGAGTTAATACTGTATGCCATGATGAAAACAACGGACAAAATGCAACTAAATGTGTATACCAGTAGACAGCAAATATGGCCAACTGAACCCGCTTCTTGATTTCAACTAGTTTTTTTCTTAACCATTATTCAATGTCAAATAAACCGTTAAACAGGCAAACATTTCGGTGCATTTACAACGTTAAAATAACCTTTCAGTACTAACCTTTAATCCGCGTAATTTCAACGTATGTGTGATACTGGAGTTGTTAGTGGGGCGAGGAACTCTCATCCTCAAGAAAGCGATCTTGAATCCGAATTTCGTGTACGGACACAATCTAGATGAGAAAGCTACCTGAGTTGCTGCAAGTCTAGCAAATTTGCCGGATTTGATGGAAAAGTTTGTTACATTGCAGCAAAAATATTGAAGCTGTCAATTAAAATAATTGTAAGAATGTCTCCGGTTTAAGTGCATCTTAAGCGTAAGGACGTGTGATATTTAAATAATAACGTTATGCAACCTAACAACCAGAAATAATCAAGGAAAGAAATGGACCTAGTCAGTTTGAAAAACATCACTCTTGCGTTCCCATGATGTCGCTAACGCAAGGAAAACCAGTGAAAGTTTAGTCGGGTTGTCCGTACCAAACGGAACTCGAACTCGTGGATCCCACCTCAAAGTTTCTTGAATGTACAAACAAATTGCATTGCATTATTCAGTGTTCGAATGAGGAGAGAAACAAAGACCGAATGTTTTCCTAATATTTGGATAGACAAATAAAAAAATAATATAAAACAACACATATACAGTGTGCGCCAATAACGGTATGTTTTGAGTTCTCAGAAACCAGAGCCGGCATAACATACCGGTAAATACCGCCTCACTTCGACTAGTGGGACTACTCGCTTATAAATGTCAATTATGTCTAAGAGACTTGCGGTAAAAAGGCATCAGTTTAAAATCTCTCATAAAATCAGTGTTATTTTACGTGAAACCCAAAATGTTCGGAGAGCTACTACTAAAAATCCTACTGCATGTGTCTATGTACCGCTCCTCTTGAAATTAGTTTCGTCACCCACTGGAGTGTAAGTGGTTGCTATAAAGCCTGTGCTTTAGTGCTGATATCACAGAGTTCCATTAGTACTAATAAGTTTACTTTCCAAAAGTGTAATATTGTATTTCGTCTTTCCATCATTTTCAAAAAACAAAAAAGTAATGAGCAAGCGTGAAAAGGAGCGTTAATGAGAGCTTTCTGCCTTAACAAACAAATAATGAAATACTATCTAGAAAAGGCTTTGTGGGCGATGATGTTGCAGTGTATCTGATTTTCTTGGAAAGATAGCAGCAACAAATGTATTCTAAATTATATCCGAGCATTCATCCGTGGTGATTTGGAATATCCTGTATCAATCAGCGCTGATTCGAAGTCCATTGCAATTTGCCAGTAATTTATTATACCTACAATAATGGTGCAAATACATTATAAATACTTTATAACAGTGAGTAATAATACCCGAGAGGGCGTAGCTAGGTGGTAAAGAGTAGCCTTGGCAATTGAAATATACTGAAAAAGATCCCAGCGCATGTCCATCCTGACTGAGGTTTTTCGGTTTCGGTCGCATAATAAGTTAAATACTGAGATAATACCTCAAGCTAAGTCCTAGTCAACTTCCTGTCCCCTATAATATCGCACCCTGAATCCAAGTTACCTAAAGTCTACAAATAAATATAAAAGATTCAAAGTAAGTAATGATATCTTTAATTTTCACTCTTTCGAATTTTATGTGGATCGTTGAAATAAATTAATAATTTTAAGATATGAATAAAATATAAAAAAAGCAGCATTGTTTTTAAATTTTAATGATAAATGTCAAAGTAAATGTTCAGAGATTGTAACATTTTCCTCCGTGAAATCCCTGCGCTTCTGTTACGGGCACAGATGCGTTTTTGTTTTCCCTCCGTCCATCGTGCTGCATTCTGCTACCTAGTTAGTCAACTGAGCGCACGTTAGCGTAAGTTGAATTCTACGGTAAGCTTGGAACACGAGGTTGAATCCTTCCTCTTATTATCCTCTAGGTATATACTTGGCACATCAACATTATCGGTCGATTTCCTTCCAGCAATTCTTGTGAACATGCATTGATCTGTGTAGATGCAGCTAGTAAGTTTGTATCTTTAGAACCTCTAAGAAAGTTCAACTGTAAAACTATATGTGACAAACTAATGAAACTTTTTCACAGGTGAGATTTGTTATGAAGATAATCCATGATGGTGGTTCAGTGTTCGTCAGAGATTTCTTTAAACAGTTTTTCAGTTTAGGTACTCAAGACGTCATGATTTCGCTGTACAATCCACAGACCAACAATCCGGAACCAACTATACCTCTTTTTAAGAATATTCTACGTGCCTATGTTGATATAGAGCAAAGGAACTGGGCCCAACTTCTGTCTAGACCAGACTATTCGATAAAAGTAAGCCTTAATAGAACGGTAAAAATGACTCCAGCTGAGATATTTCTGGGTCGTAATATGTACAATCCCCTTGATTCACATTGTTTTTTCAATTTAGATTGAGATGATGAGATCGATTCAAAGGAGAGGTACCAGACTGCTGCTTTAAACATTGATAAACCCTGGGAAAGACGTGAGAAGGTATACAATAAAAACATGTAGCTGATAAATTGCCACTAGGAGAGTTAGTCCTTGTAAAGAAATTTCAGAAATCTTCTCTTATGAAAAGATTCAATCCAAAACGAGCTCCGTTATATTCTGGACCATTTCTTATTTTAAATTACTCGAAGCAAAATAGTGTTTGGCTAGAAATGAAAGATAGTCCGAATATTAAAATAAAGAGACGTATACGATTCATAAAGAAGTACGAGAAGTTTAACTTAGAAATTGCTAGATTTCTGTTAATATCTGTTGATTAATGATTTGTAAAATTTTGTAATGATAATGTAAGCTAAATTCTTTGTAATGAGAAATATTTTGATTTAGTAATGATTATTTTGAGATATCGTTATATAATAAATTGTTGCTTGAAATGTAAATTATTTTGCTTTGTGAGATTTGGTTAAGGGTAATGTATTCCGTTTATATATTTTGTATTTTGTACACGTCCTTTGTAAGACAATCTGGGAAAGAATTGTCGTATAAGCGGATTTGGTACAATGCCACGGTAAGGCAGAGGGTCATGGCACTTGGTGATGTTTCATTACCTGTAGCTCGCCGTTAGGTGAGTAGGCCTACCTGAGAATACCTGTGGAAAGGAATATAAGAACACACCACTGAACAGAAAAGAGCCGAATCAACTGTTGAGATGTATTTACAAACTTATTAAATTATTTACACAGCAATAAGGGTGGAGAGGATTTACTATAATCATGGTGCGGAACTAAAACAAGGGGATCTGCATGACCACACCAGGTTGGTGTCTGTTGCTTGAAACACGTGGTTCTCTGAATGCACAACAACCGATGCTTAGCTTAGTGTTCTGGATGCGAAGTTCTTGTAGTGATTTCTAGCAGTTGTTGCAGTTTACTATCATTCTGTATCTATACACTTCCTTAAGTAATTGATGATCACAAAAGTTCATCATCAACATTTAGTTTTTTTATCCACTTCACTTTGGTACGTAGAGTTTATTCTCGTAGTCCACTTTGCTTCAGTACGAAAATAACGTGAAGTTCATTGTCGTAGTCCGGTTTGTCCTCTTCACTTCGTTAAATAACACTACTGTATATCGTATATATGTATGTATCACAAAGCCTTTACCGGCAAGTTCATACTGTTTTTACTCTATCACACTCGGAGCTTCTTCAATACGATGTTGCTTCATACCCGTTGACCAAGGAAAAGAGAGCGAGAGTCTTCTGTATATCTGCCAGGTGGCGTCATTTGCCCACAATGTTGCCAGTTATCCAGCAGGTTAGTGAGCCTACCAACATAGTCGGGGTGTCTCCAATCTTGTGTGGGGGCACCTACCACAATTTCTTTCTTATTGTTTGTATACTGTGTGTTTGTATTTGCATTTCACAGGATCCTGTATGTCCCGATGAATGTAGTCGTTTGTATATCATCCTGTTTATGATTTAGGTACATCATCATCGTCATATGTATACTACTCGATTTTCAACTATGGAACAAGATGACATCTTGTATGCAATTGTAACGAATCGGAAAGGAAATTAGAATGTTATTAATAGGACTAGACTCAGCAACTGTAAGTTATATATTTTTTTCTTCATGAACCGCTTTGATTTTACTACTGGAAAGGATTTTTGTGGATTATTTTTGGCGGAACATTTTTATATGAACCCTTTTTCTCCGTAAATTCCCTGCGCTTCTGTTACACGTATAGATGCGTTTTTGTTTTCTGTCGTCGACCGTGCTGCCCTCTGCAGCCCATGCTGGCGTCAGTTGAATTCTGCGGTAAGCTTGCAGCAGGAGGTTGAATCCTCCCTCTTATTATCCTCAAGGTGTTAGATAATTTTAACTTCGATATAGTGCCTGAGTGATTGTACGAGCGTTAATGTATATTGAAATTACTTCTTGTATT
The DNA here is from genome assembly GCA_022664845.1 of Lepisma saccharinum. Taxonomy (NCBI): domain Eukaryota; kingdom Metazoa; phylum Arthropoda; class Insecta; order Zygentoma; family Lepismatidae; genus Lepisma; species Lepisma saccharinum. The sequence goes on along the minus strand of JAGDQP010015044.1, from coordinate 1,812 downwards.
TGTTTGTGAATAGTTACGCACTGCTTGTTAGTGGAATTGAATACGGTTCTTGTATGTAAGGAAATTTGCATTTGAATTCGTTTCCGTGATAGCGTGCTAACTAAACTATGCCATTTTTCGTAACATTGAATTACATTTCTCAATATTGTTCATGTGGTTTGCTTTCTTTAATTTATATAATAATAATATGTAATTGGACGTGTGCTTTGAATCTAATTTTAACGTTGTAGTAACGCTTACATTAAAATCAAGTCTCAATTCACAAACGTTAGTTGCACATGTTCGGTGCTGCATGCTTCAATTGTATTTTTAATGTAGGTTTGGCAGATTATAATACTCATGTTATTTGCATAAGTTTAGGTAGATTTTGTAAAAAGACAAAATATGAGTCAGTAGAGGATCACAAGAAGGGGATAGAAATCTGTGTCGGCCTTTCTTTATTTTCCAAATCCTAAATTCCCCGTGGTCGATTGAAGTAGTTAATCGTAGTCGGAGTTTACTCCACCGAGTATTTGCACACTTGCTAAAACGTTGTGTGAACTTTGCATCTAGGTTCGTTGATACTAAAAACACACACGGTATTTTCGTAAGCCATGTTTTTTTCTGTAATGATGCACTTAGTAATATATATTTCGTTGAGAATATAAACTCCTACAGTCACTTAATTTACAAACTGTTGTTATGATCATTTAGTAGTATGTGTAAGAAATGGTAAGTTTGATTGTTATTTTTGTGATGTGTGAGATTATTTTTGGGAAGCAGAATTTTGGTGTAATAAATGTTAAGTTTGGTAAATTGAATCGGCAGTTTGAAGAAGGCAATAAACGCCAAAAATGTGAAAATCTACTTTATGCCGGATTTGATATATGGAAGGGATGGCGCATCTATACAATACATAAAGAAAGCAAAAAGACATTAGTAAAGCCTTCAAAAATAGGTGCGAAATAGAGATGGACAAAACTAGCGTAGCAGCTATTTTTCCCTACTACATGGGATAAATTGCTATGACTCCTACAGCCGATGACAAATAGCAGTTACTGGCTGAGCTGCTATTTTTCTCCGAAGCTTGTTAATGGCAAACAGATTGTTTCCTGTTTTCTAAACAAACAGAAATGCTGGGAGAACGGAACAAAATGGCAGAGACTTGTCTGCAGAGAGGACAACCATTTCATGTGAACGCTACGGAATTAGTAGCGTATGTTACCCGTGTACGGAATTGATATAAAGAGCTCTCAGAAAGCACTGGGTGAAAGTTAGATACGTGGAGTAATGGATAAGGCGTTGGAGTTGTAATGCACTGCTTCCGGGTTCGATACCAGGTCATAGCACAATTTTATTTTTAAAGTGGTTTATATTTTATTTTAATTTTAAATAGGTTATTTTCAAATGGTATTGTTTAATTTGTTTTGTAACTTTATTTGCGTTTAACGTTTCTTGTAATATTTTCCGTTTAGTCTGATTCTGTAGTCCAATTCACATTTAATAAAATGGTAAAAAAAATGGGTAAAGCATTGAACTTGGGATTCAGTGGACCCGGGTTCGGTACTCCTTCACCTAAAGTTTTTTTTATTTTTAAGAGAAATTCCTTTTTATTTTGTAATTTCGAAGGAAAGCTCTGGTCTTGCGATTATACATTTTCTTCCTTTGAGGCAGTGAAAACAGTACGCACATTCAATAGTTTATAAAATTCACATAGTTTAGAAAAAATGAACTGGCAATTTGAAGAAGTGAACAAGCGCTAAAAAGTCGAAATTAGTTTTTTACTAAAAACGCACCTAAATTTATACGCGCTTATCATAAGGTAGAAGAAAA
>JAGDQP010015043.1:27909-43667 GCA_022664845.1 Lepisma saccharinum | reverse complement strand
ACTTTTGATTTAATAACGTGAAAATGTTAGTATTTACTAGAAAACATTAAAAAACACCATTTGAGGATTCCACCTCGCCTCCCCACCCCCTAAATGGCGTCCAAAGGCGTAAATCAATTAAGATTTGACTTTTGTTTTAATAATGTGAAATAAAGCTTCATTGATAGGAAAGATCAAAAAACAACATTTGAGGACTCCACCTAACCTACCCCACCCCCAAAATGGCGTCCAAAGGCATAAATTAACTAAGATTTGACTTTTGTTTTAATGACAAAAAAAGCTTCAATGATAGCAAAGATAAAAAAAGAACATTTGAGGACAGCACCTCACCTCCCCCACCCTAAAATGGCGTCCAAAGGCGTAAATCAACTAAGATTTTACTTTTGTTTTAATAATATGAAATTAAGCTTTAATGACAGCAAAGATCAGAAAACAACATGTGAGGACTTCACCTCACCTCACCCACCACATAATGGCGTCCAAAGGCGTAAATTTACTGATTTAACATTTTTAAATAATGTAAAACGCTTGACAATGAAAACAAAATAAGACAATAGTATACCATTACCTATTAGTCCCGGTCAACGGGACCGAAAAACAGGGAAAATACAAGGTGGGAAGCAGTACAAGTAAACAGGCAAATGCAACAACATATAGTAATCGAATTCAAAAGACCCCATGAGTGTCTAAAAGAAATAATATATAAAACAACAATCTAACACTAAAATGTGAGGTATTGTAGATCAAAAACTCAACCACTTTTGTAATATATCAACCATGACAAATAAGCACATTGCTTGTGAAAGAAAAAATAAGATTTACCAACGTCTCTCTGAAGCACTATAACAACAGCCACTGATCGAATACCACTACAACCTGGTCGAAACCGGTTAGTAAATATGCAGGTAGGGGAGAAAGACGCTTTGTCCTGCGCAGTATATAGTTAGCGCGAGTGGTTTCAAAGGCCATTCTCAGTTTGAACGCTGACTTGTGTAGATATACAGTTACGGTTGTACGATACTAAGTAGCCGTTTTCCTTATTGCAGATTGGTGATTAAATATTTTGAAGAGTTCTACCGTTTGGATTGATACAACTCATGTAAGTTGAATACTTTTGTATGATGCAACCAAAAGTAACACGTAAAGAGAATGTGGTTGTGTTATGCGTTTAGTAAAATCAAAGTAGTAATAAAAACTCTATAAAGTAGATACGAACAATGAAAACGCATGTTGAACGTTATGTAAAGTACTTGTTACTAATGATTGTACTTTAAAAAAGTAATTACGTAAAATGAAATCGCATGTGGAATGTTATGTAAAGTAGTTGTTACTAATGATCGTACTTTTAAAAAAAAGTAATTACGTAAAATGAAATCGCATGTGCAACGTTATTTAAAGCAGTTGGTACTAACATAAAAGTACTTAATAAAATGAAAAGTAGATACGAATAAACGCGCTTAAAATGTGTACTAAAATGAAAGCTTAATATTAATGAATATAGTACAAGGTATTTAGAAAAAATGCAAAGATGTAATGAACATAAAGTGAAAACGCATGTGCAATACTTGCTACTAATCGTAATACTGAACACATTTTAAAATAGGTGCAAGTTACAAAGTCATATCGTAGTAGTGCGTAAAGTATTTATTGAATAAAATGTGACTCAAAATATGTTTCTGTTTTTTGTCGTTACAGATTCAAACGAATTCTCTTAGAAGATGATTGTCTGTCTGTCTGTGGATCTAAAAGTTAAAAAGCAGGGAAAGTGAACATTACATTATTTTTAAAAAAGTTGCACAGTACGTTACGTTTGTTACAAAAGGACAAGTTTACTTTGAAACAACGTTTCGTAAATACAAAATATATATCAGAACGTTTATTTGTTACAAAAGTACAAGTTTAGTTTGTAACAACGTTGCGTAAATTTCTAACATTTACATTGGGAATTGTAGAAACAATCAAACAATTGCGCGTTGGTTGTAAATAATAGAAATGAAAACATTTTGAACTACCTTAGAAAACCAAACAATATATTAAGTGCGAGACAAACTTTGTAAAACACTTAGATCTATTCATTTGTTCAAAAAAAGACATATAACACGTAAAGTACAATCTTTCGAATGTAATAGTATTTATTTATATGTATGCACATAGTGTTTGTATTTAGTTGATGTGAGATCGTTGCTGTGAACACATGTATTGACATATTGTCTCCCCGTTTATTTCAGAAACATGAATCCCATCGATACCATTTTACTGGCTTTTTGGGAGGACGTATTGACAATGGTGACCGAATGTTTTTTTCCTGGAGGGACCTTTGCGAGTCCATGGCTAGAGAATTCCGGCCGACATTTGATGTCGTAAGTAGGGATTTTATTTCCCATTTGATTTACACTTACTGGGACAAAATTATTGATTATATAAGAGTGTGCCAGTCCGTGGGGAATTTGCTGGCATTGTGTGAAAGCGACTATGCAGGGTTTGAAGGAATCATGGAAACCATGCATATTCGCTTTTACGAACTAGCAAATCAGGGAAAATTCGATGTTGATCGAATTAATGATGTGACACTGGTAAAATTGCTTGGGTGGGAGGAGGCAAGTACATTTGTGAGAGAACTAGAAACTTTTCCGGTTCTTGCACGTGCTCCTCAGCGAATTGATACTGGCATTATTCCTTGTAATAGGATACCTGTAAGGAATGATTGCTAGTACCAAGAACGAGAGGATCATGTGGAAAGATCCATGGCCATTGTGGATGGTAATCAAAACATTACTCCAGCATTTAATATTAATGTATATACGTTACCACAACCACCAACAGAGGACATGGATGGGGAGGAAATATTTGAGGTAGCACCAATTACTCCGCCATCACCAACTGAACATTTGAATAGTAGTAGTAGTAGTAATACTAGAAGTGGTAGGATATCGTGGGAAATGAAGGATCAGTGTGCACTGAATCTTACACTTGACCTTTTGGATGAGGTAGATGCAAGACGCGCATTTACTGTGATGGCACCCCCTCTTCTCAACGAATTACCGTTCAGGGTCAGGGAATTGAAATAAGTAGTAATGGTATTCCGGAGACGTCTTCGAACGCGAGACAATTGTCTGTTGCTGAAGAATACGATCTCCGAAATTACTTTATCGCCCAACCGGGCTTACTGTTTTCAAAATGCACTTATTCACAACGATCACCGTTACAATTCGTATACTATTCAAAACTTAGTTAATTTACGCCTTTGGACACCATTTTGGAGGGTGGGAGGAGGTGAGGTGCAGTCTACAACTAGTGTTTTGTTATATTATCTTTCAATGGACTATGTGTTGAAATGACTATTACACTTTGCAAATTATAGTTACTTTAAGCCTTTAGACGCCATTTTAGGTGAAGGATGCGTAAAATAGAGTCCTAAACTAATGTTGTGTATCTTTCATTGGACTATGAGTTGATTTTATTAGTACAATTTTCAAATCTTAGTTAATTTAGGCCATTTTTCAGGGCCCTGGGGGGTGTCATTTAATATTATTTTATTATTTGTTTTTTCTAGTGCCAAGCAATCAAAAGGTTCATTTTTTTGTCTTTCAAGGTCCGCGTAGCCACGCCACAGTACTGACTTAATATTGTGTTCTATGCTCTACAATTTGCGACCATTTTTGGTCCATTTGTCCCAAGGGTTCAAACGATCATTTTTTCATGTTTGGTACCCTCTAGAATCACTTGAAAGCTCTGATTGTTCCCTAACAGTGTTGTTTTATTATAATTTGCGACCATATTTTGGTCCTTTCGTCCAAACGATTCACAAACATTATTTTTTTTATCTTTGCAGGGCCTGCTTGGGCCAATAAGTGTTCACCAACAGTGCTGTCTTATTAAAATTTGCGACCATATTTTGGTCCCAAGATCCATTTTTTAATGTTTCAAGGGACCTCAGAGTATTTCCCAGCATTACTGCCTTGTCCTCTTGTACAATTTGTAAGTAATTTTACTTCTAAGGATTCAAACGATCCATTTTCATCCTTCGTGTTAGGACCAAGTATATTTGTTTCGCAGTCAAATAATATCATCAGGTATTTATTAAAGTGTTGAGGTTCTACCCACACATCACCGGACGTCCGTCGGATGTCCAAAATACGTCCCGAATGTCCGAAGAGATCCGGGATATCATGGGACATCCAAGGGATGTCCGCTGGGCATCCGAAACAGGACGTCCAAATTATATCCATCCCGGATATCCGTCGGACATCCTCTTTATGTCCTACAATGTCCAGTATTTTCCTTCCAGATATAAGTGTGAAGATAGACTCAAAGACGAAAAGAAATAATGTTGGGAAATTGGAAAAAATATGTACTACCTTTACTGGAAGTGCTCTCTGAGCATTATGGTACAACTAATTATTTGGGAAAATCTGCTATTTAATTTTGTCTAAAATAATCCTATTTTATTAAGTTGGTGTTTCATGCGCGTGAGTTTGCTTCAAATTCAGAAGGTTCTGAGTTTAAGTCAGAAACTGCATGTCCACCTTGGCTGAGATTTCCCAGTTTTCGGCAGTCTTTCTAAGTACCGTGGTGGCTCTCGATTAATGATAGAGTCGCTTCCCTGTTATGCCTTATTAAAGGTCAATTTCCAGATGCTAATATAAAAATTCAGATAAATATGTGTGGGCTAGAGTTATTTTGGTGTTTTATGAGTATGAAATGCTATTTTTAACTGCAGGCTTGGAAAGATATTTGACAAGGAACCTGTAAATTTCTTGCGAAACCTGAGATCAATTTGCCTATTGGGATTTTAGGAAAGTAGCTATCAGAAACGGAATCTGATCGTCATTTGTTGAAACGTTATTGGTGAATGGGAAATGCGCTTTCATTTGTTTTTGTTTATTCCAGCCGAGGGAGTAGGTTTATATATTTCGTGTAACGTTTTTATTTTAAGAAAACCTGAATAATTGCAGTGACGATATTAGTTTATAGTAAATTGCTTATATTCACTTGAGTTTCATTTAACTAAATCTGATGGGTCCAAGAGTGATTCGGTTAAACGAAAATTCGGTTAGGCCAGAAACATAGTGATTGACATACTGTAGTTTGGTATTGTACAACATGTTAAACGAGCAACTTATTTTAAAATAAACAATTTTTCAAACATAGGCCTACCACTATAATGTTAAAGTACAATACAGTACAGTACACGCTACTGAATTTACAAAAAACTTTAAAAAAAACAGTGTCTTTTCTTATTTTCGGCTTTCATTATTGACAGTAAGAGTACCCGTTGCATACTCTATTATACCGGGTGAGCGAATTATTTATAGAATGTTACCGGCAAGGCCGCTTTTAAGTTCCATATATGTGCAGATAGTGCAACTGAAGGTCATACGGAATGTTGTGCTAGATAGTGCTAGAATGTTGAAACTTGCAACGTTTGTTCCTTTTCTCCTCCATACCTCACAACTTAAGGCGCTACGACGACAAACGCATTTTACCGGTATTTCTTCACTATATATGCACTTCAACACCCATATCATGAAAATCACTGTATGCATCACTTTTAATTGCTTTTCCCACTTGGAATCTTCGCAAACGATCTCTCTTACGCCGTAGTATTTATGCATTTTGAAATTCCAGACACTTCAATGACATAGGGCTACGTTAGGCTAGAAAAGTCAGATTAGATGTTTTTTTTTCAAAACTTATGCATTTAAAATTCTACACATTTGACTGACATAGGGTTTAGTATGGTTACGTGTGCTTAGGTTAAATGAGGTGAGGTGTACTTAGGTTAGCTCAGGTTATATTAGTTTAGGTTATGTTAGCTTAGGTTAGGTTAGTTTAGGATAGGTTTAAGTTAGGTTAATTCAGGTTAGGTTCTTTAAGGTAGGTTAAGTTAGAATAGATTAGATTAGGCTAGGTTAGTTTAGGTTAGGTTATATTATCCCTGGTACACTATACAATGCAAGTCATATTTAGTAGTCGTTCATTTTTGTAAGAATTTGTCCGATTTACGAACCTGGCCTGCAACTGAACTATCTGTAAAATATGTAAAATTACCACATTGTGATGGATTTGCAGTATTTCCTCTCTTGCACTGCTATTCCTCAAGATATGTATTATTCATTTGTGTTTAAGACAATGAGAGTGAGTTAGACGCCCACTTATGTTTTAAGTCCACACATGCTCTGTAGGTTAAATAAGGTTTAGCGTATACCGTGTCTTTTATGATTTGTAACATTATGTTGATCACATTGCATTGAATTCAAGGGGTCGTGTGTTCCAATTCGCTGTAGCTACTGTATTTATTTATCCGGTGATAGAATCTATCTGAATAAGTAATAAACACCGACCGAGTAAGCGTCTTCTAAGTAGCATTGTGAATATACTTTTTTTAATGATAGGAACGCTTCCGGCGTCCGTGAAACAAATTGGGGATAGAAATTTTCATGTCATTTTTGCACTACTGTTACTCCGTTACCGGGCCTGGATGGTACATTTAAAGAAATTATGAATTCGTTGCTGTCTGATGGACATCTCTATACAGGTCCTATAAATGTACGTTGCTAACCTAAAAAGGACATCCGCAGAATGTCAAAAAGTCGTGCTTACGGATGTCCGATGACATCCGTATTTGTCCTTTAAATGCCCATTGTTGACCTAAAAAGGACATCCATAGAATGTCCAAAAGCCTTGCATACGGATGTCCGATGGATATCCATATTTGTGCTTCAAATGTCCGTTGCGGATCTAAAACGGACGTCCGTAGAATGTCCTAAAGCCTTGCGAACGGATGTCCGATGGACATCCCTACATCTCCTATAAATGTCCTTACCGTACCTAAAAGGACGTCCGTCGGATGTCTACAGGAGTTGCGTATGGATGTCCTACGGACATCCATTGGATATCCGCGGGACCTTTTTCGGACATCCTATGGACATCCGACTTGTCCGCCAAGGATATCCTAAGGATATCCATGGGATGTCCGTGTGTTGTCTGGGTAGTTTCTGTACAAAACACTTATGCTCAGGCAATACATGTTTGTTACACAAATGGCAAAATCTTTCGCCGCAAATATGATTTTCTTTTCGTCGACGCATATCCGTAAGGACTCGGCACGTGCGACATTCAACCACATCGTTACATACTGCCCGACCACCCTTTGAAGGAACTTTATGGTTCATAAAACAGGTCATTGAAGGAAACACTCGATGGATCAGCACATGGAACTCTTTCTTTTTCTTCTTATTCAATCCCATGGTATACTTCACACCATGCACATTTATATTGGCATTTATGGTACGTTGGGGCATCATACACCTCCAGGTAATATTTACAGTATGCGTTTACTCCCAAATACAATGTTATAAAGGAAATCGTACTGTAATGTCCGTCTTGATATTGAATAAAAAGCAGTTTTGGAGCAGGTGGACCTGCAAATATACGTTCGGTGTGTCTTGTTTTCGGGTCTCTTTGATACACTACAGTCTGGTAGTTCGGGAGTAAATGTTGCTGAAACATGTTTACTTCTCTTATGGAACAACTATTAACACGTTCAACGTCAACCCCAGCCGCCCGACTCATCTTTCTAGCTTTCTTAATCCACGAAAATGGATATTTCTCAATATTTTTTAAATTTCGCGATCGTTTCTTATCTGCCTTGGCTTTGGCCAAGACCAGACTCTGAGGCAGGCAGTAAATATCTGTTGAAGGTTCAATGGTATGTGCCTGAAGAAACAGTCCATTATCCATAAACTTTTTTATGCGCTGGGACTGTGCCCTCTCCCTAATCGGGGATCCACCCAATGTAACTTTATTCGAATTTCGCCAAAAAGAAATACTTCGTTTGAATTTAACACATTTTCTAATGTTTTTAAAATTACATCGGGTGTCAGTTCATCTTTCAGGGACCAAGCCACGTACAGGGGTCTGTTAACAGTACGTGTACTGCTTTCAATAGTGAGGTCCGCGAACGCCTCTTGAGGAATTCCTGGAAGAATATTATTTAAGGCAAAGGAAAACAGTCCCAACACGTAAGCCTCTGCATCAACAACATCTACTCCGTCACGGATTGATAGGACGACCTCTCTTCCCTCCATTCCAAAATGGCGATAGCAACGTCGACGACTTGACAAAATTTCAAAGTTATCAGTACTTTGATTTCCGCTACCAAACATAATATCATCATCTGATGGTACCCAATCATGCCACAGGGGAGGTGCCGCACCATTCATTTTTGAAAGTTTGTTCAGTGTATCTTCTTCCACATTTATTGGGGTAATGGGGGGCGTTGAATCCCACTACCTCCACATCCATTGTCTCGGGACGATCCCGTTTGCGCGATAAAGTTATTTCGGAGATCGCATTCTTCAGCAACAGACAATTGTCTCGCGTTCGAAGACGTCTCCGGAATACCATTACTACTTATTTCAATTTCCTGACCCTGAACGGTAATTCGTTGAGAAGAGGGGGTGCCATCACAGTAAATGCGCGTCTTGCATCTACCTCATCCAAAAGGTCAAGTGTAAGATTCAGTGCACACTGATCCTTCATTTCCCACAATATCCTACCACTTCTAGTATTACTACTACTACTACTACTATTCAAATGTTCAGTTGGTGATGGCGGAGTAATTGGTGCTACTTCAAATAATTCCTCCCCATCCGTGTCCTCTGTTGGTGGTTGTGGTAAAGTATTTACATTAATATTAAATACTGGAGTAATGTTCTGATTACCATCCACAATGGCCATGGATCTTTCCACATGATCCTCTCGTTCTTGGTACTGGCAATCATTCCTTACAGGTATCCCATTACAAGGAATAACGCCAGTATCAATTCGCTGAGGAGCACGTGCAAGAACCGGAAAAGTTTCTAGTTCTCTCACAAATGTACTTGCCTCCTCCCACCTAAGCAATTTTACCAGTGTCACATCATTAATTCGATCAACATCGAATTTTCCCTGATTTGCTAGTTCGTAAAAGCGAATATGCATGGTTTCCATGATTCCTTCAAACCCTGCATAGTCGCTTTCATACAATGCCAGCAAATCCCCCACGGACTGGCACACTCTTATACAATCAATAATTTTGTCCCAGTAAGTGTAAATCAAATTAGAAATGAAATCCCTACCTACAACATCAAATGTCGGCCGGAATCCTGTAGCCATGGACTCGGAAAGGTCCCTCCAGGAAAAAAGCATTCGGTCACCATTTTCAATACGTCCTTCCAAAAAAGCCAGTAAAATGGTATCCATGGGATTCATGTTTCTGAAATAAACGGGGAGACAATAAGTCAATACGTGTGTTCACACCAACGATCTCACATCAACTAAATACAAACACTATGTGCACACATATAAATAAAAACTATTACGTTCGAAAGATTGTACTTTACGTGTTATATATCTTTATTTTGAACAAATGAATATATCTAAGTTAAAATAAGATAAAATAAATTATATGGGCGGGAACAACACTATGGCTTACGAACCTCCCGAAATAGATTTAAGTGTTTTACAAAGTTTGTTTCGCACTTAATGTATTGTTTGGTTTTCTAAGGTAGTTAAAATGATTTAATTTATATTATTTCAAAACGTTGTTACAACCATCGCGTAATTGTTTGATTGTACAATTCCCAAGGTAAATGTTAGAAATTTACGCAACGTTGTTACAATCTAAACTTGTACTTTTGTAACAAACGAAACGTACAGTGCAACATTTTTAAAAATAATGTAATGTTCACTTACAATGCTTTTTAACTTTTAGATCCACAGACAGACAGACAATCACCTTCTAAGAGAATTCGTTTGAATCTGTAACGACAAGAAACAGAAACATATTTTGAGTCACATTGTACTCAATAAATATTTTAACGATACGACTTTGTAACTTGCATCTATTTTAAAATATGTTCACTATTACGATTAGTAGCAAGTATTGCACATGCGTTCTCACTTTATGTTCATTACATCGTTGTATTTTTTCTAAATACTTTGTGCTACATTCATTAGTATTAAGCTTTCATTTTAGTACATAATTTAAGCACGTTTATTCATATCTAGTTTTCATTTTACTAAATACTTTTACGTTAATTAGTACCAACTAATTTACATAACGTTGCACATGCGATTTCATTTTACGTAATTCCTTTTTTTAAAGTACGGTCATTAGTAACAACTACTTTACATAACATTCCACATGCGATTTCATTTTAAGTAATAACTTTTTTTTAAAAGTACGATCATTAGTAACAAGTACTTTACATATTATTCCACATGCGATTTCATTGTTCGCATCTATTTTATAAAGTTTTCACTACTACTTTGATTTTACTAAACACAACACAACCACATTCTCTTTACGTGTTACTTTTGGTTGCATCATACAAAAGTATTCAACTTACATAAGTTGTATCAATCGAAACGGTAGAACTCTTCAAAATATTTAATCACCAATCTGCAACAAAGAAAAGAGTTACTTAGTATCGTACAGCCGTAATTGTATGTCTACACAAGTCAGCGTTCAAACTCAGAATGGCCTTCCAAACCACTCGCGCTAACTATACACTGCCTAGGGCAAAGCGTCTACCTCCCCTACCCTGCATATTTAATAACCGGTTTCGACCAGGTTGTAGTGGTATTAGATCAGTGGCTGTTGTTATAGTGCTTCAAAGGGACGTTGGGAAGTCTTATTTTTTTCTTTTCAAGCAATGTGCTTATTTGTCATGGTTCACGTACTACAAAAGTGGTAACGTTGGCATTTATAATAACTTACATTTTAGTGTTAGATGTTTCATTTATACGTCTTTTTAGACATTCATGGGGTCTCTTGAATCCGATTACTATACTATTATTTTTATGTTTTTGCGTTTTGTTTACTTGTACTACTTCGCACCTTGTATTTTTCCGTCCCGTTGAACGGGACTAATGGGTAATGGTATACTATCGTCTTATTTTGTGTTCATTGTCAAGCATTGTACATTACTTAAAAAGTGTAAAATCTTAGTAAATTTACGCCTTTGGACGCCATTTTGGGGTGGGGGAGGTGAGGCGGAGTCATCAAATGTTCTTTTTTGATGTTTGCTATCATTGACGCTTCATTTCACATTATTAAAACAAAACAAACCTTAGTCGATTTACTCCTTTGGACGCCATTTTTGGGGGGAGGACGTAGAGTCCTCAAATGGTGTTTTTCCATGTTTTCTAGTAAATACTAACATTTTTACATCATTAAAACAAAAGTCAAATCTTAGTTAATTGACGCCTTTTCGACACCATTTTGGGGTTGGGGGGAGATGGAGTCCTCAAATGGTGTTTTTTCATGTTTTCTATCATTCAAGCTTGATTTGACATTAATAATATTAGTTGATTTACGCTTTTTGACGCCATTTTGGGGGTGGGGGAGGCAAGGTGGAGTCCTCAAATTGTGTTTTTCATGTTTTCTAGTAAAATAGTAACATTTTTGCATCATTAAAACAAAAGTCAAATATTAATTGATTTACGCCTTTGGACGTCATTTTGGGGTTGGGGAGGCAAGATGGAGTCCTCACATGTTGCTTTATAAAATAACGATGACCCCGGTTGACGAGATGATTATATTAACTTTGGATCGTTCATATGACTTTCAACATGTTATGTAATTACAGTCCCCGTATTCCAGACGTACATGCAGTTATGTACTTTACCCAAATTACACTCTGAACACAAGAGAAGATTGTCTTGTAAATAAGTATTTACTGTTTTCAATATGCACTTGTTCACAACATAATCACCGTTACAACTCGTATACTTTTCAAGTCATAGTTTATTTATGCCTTTGGACGCCATTTGAGAGAGGGCGCGACGAACAGTCCTCAACTATGGTTTTTTGACAATATCTTACAATCTTACAATATCATTTCATATTATTAGTACACTTTTCAAATCTTAGTTAATTTAGGCCATTTTTCAGGGCCTTGAAGGGTGTCGAGTAATATTATTTTATTATTTGTTTTTTCTGGTGCCAAGCAATCAAAGGTTTCATTTTCTGTCTTTCAAGCCTGCCGTAGCTATGGTACAATACTGGATTAATATTTTGTTCTATGTTCTACAATTTGCGACCATTTTTGGTCCTTTAGTCCCAAGGGTTCAAACGATCATTTTTAATGTTTGGTACCCTCTAGGGTCACTTGAAAGCTCTGAGTGTTCCCTAAAAGTGCTGTTTTATTAGAATTTACGACCATATTTTCGTCCTTTAGTCTCAACGATTCAAAAACATCAATTTTTTATGTTTGTAAGATCTTCTTGGGACCATAAGTGTTCACCAACAGTGCTGTCTTATTACAATTTGTGACCATATTTTGGTCCCAATCCATTTTTTCATGTTTCAAGGGACCTCAGAGTATTTCCCAGCATTACTGTCTTATTACTCTGTTGTACAATTTGAGTATTTTTTAGTCCTTACGATTTAAAGCATCCATTTTCATGTTTCCTAACAGTACTATATGTTCTACAATTTGAGCCAATGTTTGGTCCCAAGATCCATTTTTCACGTTTCAAGGGACCTCAAAATGTTTCCCAACAATATTGCCTTGTTAGTCTGTTAACAATTTGTTAGCATTTTTACTTCTAGAGATTCAAACGATCAATTTTTTAATATTTCCAGGTCCCCAACACACACTTCGGACATCAAAGTGTTCCGTAACAGTACTGGCTTGTTACTTTGATGTATGTTCTATCATTTACAGTTTTCTTGTCATCTTTTAAAACATTGGGCCTTGAGGGTCATGTTGGGGTCATATGATCTTCTATCGTACTGTTTAATGCGTTTAACATTACAACACTAACTATACATACGTCCTACGGGGGGGGCTTGCAGCCCGGCCGGGTAGGTCTGGTACAACATTCTCTTATTATTTTTAATTTAAAACATGTGTTTATCTAGTCTATATTTCCACTTGTTATCACCCTGTCACATAGTACCTAGGGACACTTACACGTTTCGGTTGCATAACGTTGTCCCAACCAAACTAAAGCACTAAGCCATTGGTTAAAATGTCCCTGGATCAAGTCCCGACAGGTTCATAGGTGCTCCTTTTCACAGCCAAAGGCCAAGTAAAGTTTTATTATGTCGTACTTTTAACACAAGCGCCCCTGGTAAACCATTTCAAAACTAATACTTTTTTATTACACTGACGAAAAGGCCATTCTGCAGTTTCTCGCCACTTAATGTAATTTCACAATTATTTATCACCATGCACGCTGTATAATTCACAGTTAACGTAACATTTGAGCGGTCGTGGGTTCAATACCGACAGCCTACCATCCTGACTGAGGTTTCCCTCAGTCACACCACGAAAATGCCACAATCGTACTTTCAACATAGCTCCACTTTTCCTATCCCGCTCCCAGCCTTCAATGCCTAAAGGTCATAAAAACATTCTGGTTCACAATACAGTTTAGCATTTATGTAATCTCGGTTGCGTCCCTTTTTCAATATAGTCGCAACACGAGGTCTCGCCAGATTCCTTGTTCCATATTTACATTAATACAAGTACATCAAACTTTCTTTCTTATTTTGTCCTATGCATTTCTTATTTCTATAGGACATTTATCTGTTTTATATATTTTTTTAATTAAAAAAATCAACAATATTTTTTTTTCAATTACACATATGCACATGCTACATATTACGTACACTAATACAACATCTTTGTACACAACTCAGGATTCGATATCAAGCCAGGATGATATCATTAGCACGTCTCACTTCATCAAATTTTAACAACAAAACCGCTTTCTTCATCTCACAAC
Source organism: Lepisma saccharinum (assembly GCA_022664845.1). Taxonomy (NCBI): domain Eukaryota; kingdom Metazoa; phylum Arthropoda; class Insecta; order Zygentoma; family Lepismatidae; genus Lepisma; species Lepisma saccharinum. The sequence goes on along the minus strand of JAGDQP010015043.1, from coordinate 29,885 downwards.
ATCGAAGCTTCTTGTTCTCCCTCCCTTCTAGTCTTTCGCGTCATGCATCTTCATTCGTACGCCGAGCCTATCTAAATTTCTTTCTGCATAATCAGTTCGTCTATAAGCAGTTTATAAACGACCTAAAATGCTTTAATAACACCAAAAAAAGGTTCCATTCTTGTATGGGTGTGTGCGTGTCAAAATATATACATATATATACACATACATACATACTCTGTCATATTTCTTATTACCAACGCTGTTTGGGCTCTTATTAATGAGGTCCGTGGTGAATTAAAATCCCCTCAACAGCAAGATACTTCTACTGAAATTGGAGCATGAAATTCCCAGTACCTATAAATACATCCCAAAAATCTTATTTTGTTTCTTACTTTCTAACTTTCCTACTTTGTACCTAGCCGAAAAATATAAAATTATTTTACAAATAAAATAAAGTTGAAATAAACTTATTTTTCAGATGAACGAAGTGCAATCTGAACTCACACAATACAAAAGTTTCTAACAGTAACTGATAGTGACGTCCAAAATCATTCAATAGTGAGGAATATTAAATGTCATACTAGCTGGAGTGTTAGAACTCGTTCATTACAACCGGAATTCGTGCAGTGTGATCAATGGCTATTAGATAGTTTGAAGTCACGAATACAGAGATAACATAACTTTGTCAGATATAGAACAGTATTTCAATAATTCAGTTAAAGAAAACAGTGAGTAATAGTTCTTATATCAGATTTGTGTTAGATGTCGAAGATTATAAAAAGAACATATTTTACCAAACATTAATAGATAATTTATGTGCAAAATTTCCTGGCGAAGGAGAGGTTTGTTATCATTTACATTTTCTGTTTTATATAAGTCATCAATCATAGTCCAAATGGTGCTATGTAAAAATGCAGGGTTACCAGCATGGGTTGTATTGATGGTTGTATGAAAATGGATCCACAGAAGTTATTATCTAACTTACTGAAGACCAATAATCAATTTTTTCTGAGATAATTGCAGAAATTGGTTAGATATATTGTGAATTTTTACGGCACAAGAAGGAATGGTATTTGGTCTTACGGTTATACAGATGACCAATGTTAGAAAATATACTAAGTCTTAAAACATTGTTTAATGTATTTCTTATTCACGACATTGGTCTACCGTTAGATAATTCTAAATTAGAGATACTCACTATTTCCTGACCATCGTTTAGCTACAGATAAAGTAACACCAAACCTGAACAAGCCAAGAGGAAAGAAACCTCTGGTACGTGGGGGGCCCCGGTTCGATGCCAGCTCGTGCCATGTGGGTTTTGCAGTGGATAAGTATCGGGTATGTGTGAGTCTTTCTGTTATCGTGTTTGTGTGTGAATCCTACAGAATATCTGTGAGTCTTTCCGTTTCCTTCCACTTTCTTCATTCCACCAATTCTTCTATCTTCTTGCTCTCTAAAACCCTGTAAAGATTGAAATTCATTTTCGTTTCAAGATCCCTATATAATCAGGCTCAAGTTCAAATATATTTAAAAATAATTGACAAATGACAATCAAAATGGTATTTTAGAAAGTGGGCTAGATGATACTTAGAGTATGTATCAAATGAACTAGCCCACAATTTGAAGATATTTGTTATTGATGTTAAATTTGAAATCCTGAGCTATGCCGTCGCATTCAAATATCTCAACTAAATGAACTAGCTTCAAAATCAGAAACAGTTAATTTCATAAACGCTGGTAAGTATTAGATAGGTCGCATTTTAAATTTTCAGTATTAAAAATTAAAAATAGGAGTTGTGGGTACTAATTTATCTTAAGATGATAACCCCTAAATTATTTCTTTAAAGGAATGTGAATACGATTAGCTTAATCGTGCTTTTCAAACTTTGTATATAAACTTGTGTATGTGTGTGTGTTTGTGTGTGTGTATGTGTGTGTTTGAGCGAGAGAGAGAGAGAGAGAGAGAGAGAGAGAGAGAGAGAGAGAGAGAGAGA
>JAGDQP010015043.1:0-27899 GCA_022664845.1 Lepisma saccharinum | reverse complement strand
AGAGAGAGAGAGAGAGAGAGAGAGAGAGAGAGAGAGAGAGAGAGAGACAGACTTCTTCTGTTTTTGTTTTTTTTGGAACAACTGCAGTGAACTCCATAAAAAATAAGAATACGTTAAAAGAAATAAAAGTTACATGAGGTACGATAATGCTATTCGGGATTGTACTAAGCCTTTTTGTGAGTGTAAATTGGCGAATTTGTGATTACCTGGATTAAAATTCGTATTGATATAAATCTCGAAATATAACGGCAATATTTCCAGAAGCCCCTTATGAAACGCATGCAGTGAAAAGCATAAAAATACACACCAAGTATATGAAAATAGCAGAATATATAAATATTGTATTCCATGGGGGAAACTGCTCCCCTTGCCGACGATCTTGATGTCAGTTATAATTCACGTTCGTTATTCATATTTGGACGAAATGTCATTTCATAATCATTGAAAGATGCCGATGACAATGTTTATCATTGATAAGTATAGACTGATGCCATTAACCTCTTACATATTTGAACATAATCTTCTTTAGACAACACACAAAGAACGACGTTCCCAGGGCAAAAGGTTTCCTGTTATATCCTCCCATTTAGATTTCTGGTCTCCCTACTGGTGATACCTCTGGATGAGTGGTGACGCTCACTTTCCTGTATTCAAGATGTCCTAGGTTAGATACCCGGTGGGAGGACAAGTTGTTTGTAGCCTACAATAAAACAGTACGTTCCATCCTTAGTTCGTATATTTTCATCCGCTGGAAAGCAATGACAAACCAGTATCTGTTCACCTTGCACATAATTTCTAAAAACTTTTCAAATCAGCCAGGTCAAAACTGGAAATTTCCGATTAATGTAGTTCCTTTGTTATTGGTTCAGCATCCATTACTCATCATGGTTTGTTTCTTATCCGATAGAAGGCAATTTTAAACCATCGTCTGTTAGTAGAACATGTGAGCGTTTCTTACAGTTTTAAGAGCGTCTGATTGGTCGAGTTTGTGACGTCACAGCGTGGAAGCGTTGTGATTGGCAGATTGTGGGAAAGGCTTGTGACGTCAGAGACCAGCCCGTGACCTTATCGTAGCATGTAAGTAGAAGATTGTGTAGTACAAATTTGGGGAGAAGATTACGGGTGATTTTTTTGGGAAAAGGGAAGTCGTAATAAAAGGTGGCGCTTGGAAATTCCTATTACGTGTAAGCACAGGAAAGGGGTGATGAGTTGGGAAGATGTGGAGGGTACCTAATATTGTTTGTATTAGATGGTGGCTGAATTAGTGAGAACGTAATCGAAGATGACGCCAGGAAATTTCCATCAGGTGAGCTTTGAGTTGAGTTGAAATAGTGTTTGTACTAGATCATAAGGAATAGACTAGAATACTGGCTGTACATTTGGGTGGGTATATCAGAAAATTTTAAGGAATATACTGATTGCGCCAGAGGGCGGGCGTATCAGAAAAGTTTATGGAATATATTGACTGCACCAATGGGCGGGCGTATCAGAAAATTTTTAATGTTGAATTAAATTATGGTAACAGCTCTACTGAGAGCATTACCTTTCAAAAAAGTGTATCCTTATTTTAATTGGCGGACGAGACTCGTTTTTACTGGGTTGAGCACATCCTGGTGCTCAATTTTGACCTTTTTTATACCATAGTACTAACTACTCACATACCTACTCATATACTCACCTATTTTAAAAATTACGTGTTTATATTGATTGGTCAGGCTATACCAATACTCGTTTTTTTACCCAGGTTGAGCATATCCTGGCTCGATTTTTACTGAGGTTGAGCACATGCTGACTCGTTTTTCTACCAGTGTGTGTACTCCTGGTGGCCAATTCAATTACTGATTTAGTAGTAGTAGTATTGTTGGAAAGAACGATCATCGTCGTCCTGCCAACGCAGACGGTTATGTCGTCTCTTCGTTATTGTTTTATTTGTAATCTATATTTTAAATAATTGTTGCTGGTCTGTGTGATGTTATATTGATATAGATATAATGTCGGGACTAGTGTATTTGGATCTTGTGCGTTTTCTTTCGATAAGGTAGGATAAATAGTTGCTATTTGTTCGGGTGGTGAGTATCTGTTAATAACCTGAAGTGTTAAGGCATGATCATTTTCGTTAATCGTCCGGTACATTTCTAGTAAGTGATGGAGTGGTGTATGATGATAGCGTGGTTGGATGTCTTGTTGTGCATCTATGTGGATTGTGTCCAGGAGTGTTGGGTGAGCCGTAGTCCAGCGTTTTCTTATATATTTTAGTCGTAATGTTTCCAGGTGAGCTTTGATTTCCGGGAACGTAACGCGATCATAAGAAGATGTGTGGGACTTGGTAGTTTGATGTGGTATGCCAGCCTTAGAGCGTGTCTCACCCATATCTGTAGCCTTTTATAGAAATCTTCGCTGGCTGTCATCCAGGCGATATGACCATATGTAAGACATGGTCGCAAGAATATTTTGTACGTATGGAGGATGGTGTCTGTTTTTATGCCCAAAGGTAGTGCCTGTTAACCGCTTCGGTAGTATTAGTCGGTTATTTGCCACTTTGTTGAGATTGCTGATGTGAGGTTTCCAATTTAGCTTAGTGTCGAAAATGACTCCGAGGTACATCGCTGATGTTGTCGCTCTTATAGGTGTGTGGTTGACATGGAGGTCAAGCTTGGTCAATAATGTGCTTAATTCTAGTGTTAATTCTTAGGAATCACATAAAACTCTAGCCATGAAGCCTAAGTTTGATTTATAAGTTTACTGTTAAGTTTTATCTGAACTTTGCTCTATCACATAATTTTAAAGCGTTAAGGTACAAATAAATTATTATGTTAGAGCTCTTTCTTTTTAAAGGATTAAGGAATATTTTTCTGTGCTACTTCAAGTTTGAAAAAATGAACAACAGATGGCAGTGGAATTTTTAGTATGATTCTAACAAGAGAAAAAGTTCAAGAAAGATGAGATGAGTTATTTAAAGTATTTATTAATTATGAAAAGATAATGGTAATTTACCTGTTCATATGTTATTTAATTCTAATTTTAATTTCACATCAGAGAACAGAAATCTGTCTGCCACGTGTAGAAACATTTTCAGTAAGAAAAATATGGATATAATTCTATCAGATGAATACTGAGCTGGCAAGTCGATGACAAGCCTAGTGTTTGTACCACTATTGTCAGTAATTTTTATATCCTTCCTACGTCATCATCCTTCGTCTCTTCTCTCCACATCGGAAAAAATCTTGAGGAGCAGACTCATCTAGCCAAGGAATCACAATTTTTTGTCTGAGCTGGAAATAGTGTTCGACCTGGGCTGCTATCCTAACGGGGGGCCCAACCTTGATTATTTCATTATCATCGACCACTGCAATGGACAAGGACACGACTACTGGTCAACACTCAGGACTTCCGCAAATGATATCTGGACCCCCTAGCTATTCTACATTAGGAGCCATTGGAAGACGAAAAGACAAAGAAAAACAGTCATCTCGATCAAGCTCTCGATCACCGGCTAATCTTCACTCAGGACGCAGCACATCGCATTCACCACCTACCAAAAAGACTCATACTATAAATGAATGAGAGGAAGAGCGACATATGGACACAACAAACCAAAACGACTTTTAACGGCTTCCAACACCTGCAGCAGCAACAACACTAATATTTTAATTTCTGCTTACCAATTTTGATCTGGAATTTTGTCAGAATCATTCGAACAAGAAATGGCATCATGATACAATCTACCGACGCTGATTTTGCAACCACCATACGCAATAAACATAGCTTCGAGATATTCGGAAAAATAGCAAATTTGACAAGACAAGAAAACCGTTCAAATCGCCAAGCGCCACCACCACGCAAAACACCGACATTATCAGTAGTCATCCGAGGAGTAGAACCCACAATCACAGACGAAGACGCAGAGACAGAATTAAAAGATGAAGGCCACGTGATCGCTAAATATATTCGCATTAAAACCAAAACGGGAGGCCTAACGTACATGATTCGTGTTTTGACTAACAGCCAAGAAACTATAGACGAACTTCTCACCCGTGGCGCTTACATCTACAAGAGACGATACAGGGTAGAACCCTCACACTCACCTCCGCATCTGCCAATAAGATGTGAGAAATGTCAATTATACAATGCACATACCACAGCACAATGTACAAATAACATCAACTGCGGCTACTGCTCCGGTTCACATCCCACTAAAAACTGTACAAACATGCAACAGCCACCCAAATGCACAACCTGTAACGATAATCATCCAACCTTCAGTTATAAATGTAAAGCCAGACCTGCTGTACAACCTGACAAACCAGAATTAATAGTGCCAATCCGGACCGCTGAAACCCAAACCCAGGCTATGCCTCCCATTACTTCTGTTTACCAACCAATCATGATAGACCAACTCTTGGCATTCATCACCGTTGTCCTGCAAAACATTCACCCTTTCCAAAGACACCATATCCTTGCTCAAATTCAACATGCAGCCAAAACTACCTTACATGTCGCTTTTAACGCTACATATTCTGGACCATACGCTCATTTTCATGCAAGTGCCGAACAGCAGTATAAACCATACCGTACAGATCATCACAAAATGTATACAATTATGGCTTTAGTGTTTTTATTTATAAATATCAGATCCATACTCACTCATAAACTGTTATTTGAACACCTACTCCGCATGCTCATGCATTTTTATCAATGAGACACATCTAAAACTAAAGGACACTTGCAAAATATCACGTTTCACTATACTTCGTCTCGATAGTACGATACCAGTACAGCGAGCAAACGGAGGTGTCGCCATAGGATTTTCGCAAAAAAATAGCCTACCGTTAATACACTGTAAACACGCCAAATCTACCTGAATACCTCATTACTACCTTATGCTATAAACAGATATATATCACCCTCGCTACAATTTATGTAAGACCTGTTCATTCCATTCCCAACTCATTCTTTACTTACATCTCAAACCACTTCAGAACCTACATAATTATGGCCGACATAAACATACACAGAAGACCTGATCACGAAAAGCAAGACTTCAAAGATTCCATTACTTTACAAACCACAGGAACAATTCACCACATTCCTAAACCAACCAGACCATGTTCCAATACCACTCCAGACGTAGTCATAACATCAACCAACCTCAGCCATAGATGCACCTTAGACGTACTAGATCTAATAGGCAGCGATCATGCATCGATTAAACTTTCAGTACAATCTCCAAATCATACTGACCGAACGTGACATACGCAACCAAGAATCCTGCTACGCTTTGATCGCGTCGACTGGAACAGCTATAGACAATACCTAGAATCACAAGTTGAAACCCGGACAACACCAGAAAGCGAAACCGAAATTCATCATAGGTTTGACCAAATCACGACATCACTCCAAGATGCATCAGAGAAATACATCCCAACTACCAAAGTTCACAATTTCAGACCTAGCTTACCACCACAATACTTATCCCTCATCAAACGTTCAAGAGAATTCTATCGAAACTATCAACGCACTCGTAATCCAGAATCTCTAAGACTCCACAGACAACTCCAAAGAACAGTACGCAATTATTTGAAGGCTTACAAACTCAGGCAATGGATAAAAACCTGCAATAATCTAGCTGACAATACACATCTAACTAAATTCTGGAAACATTTTAATACACTTACGGGCAAATACACCAAACCACATTATCCCTTACTGCACCACGACGAAGCACTTCATACTGACAAAAAAAAGCCAATGCATTCGCGGACTATTTATAAGAAACTTTCACCCCTCAGGTTAATTTCAATCAATTCCGACAGAATCCTGCAGACAGAATTAACCTCTCTTCTAATCATCTACAACCAAATCAAAATCACACACTTCCTGACCACCCACTGACAGCTCCCATCACCCTTGTCATTAATAACAAACGAAACTCCGCTCCGGGTAATGACAAAATCACTTATCGTCATCCCAAGGAATCCCCACTTGTCCTCCATCTCCTCGCCACAATATATACCTTCATCCTCCGAACCGGCTACATCCCACCCGAATGGAAAACCTCGAAAACCTTAATGTTTCTAAAACCTAAAAAAAACTTCAAATTCCGTTTATTCCTATAGACCAATACAGCTAACCCCATCCATGCCTCAGTAAAACCCTTCAAAAAATCCTAGTAAAACGCCTCCATGACTATTTACAAATCCATAACCTTCCCTCTCTACATCAAGCCGGTTTCCGACCAAACTTTAGCATTACCGACCAACTCCTTCGGCTCACCAACCAAATAACTATCCACTAAAACAAATCCCTTCCTTCCTGTTTAACCCTCTTCTATTTAGAAAACTTGACAAAGTTTGACATAGAGCACTTCTCTACAAACTACAGTTCTTTCATCTCCCTGTCACTTATCTTCGTTTCATTTTCAACTTCATCTCTTCCCGACTCGCCTATATCAGCATCAATAATAGTCTATCTCATCCCATCTTCCTACATTGCGGTGTACCACAAGGATCAGAGCTATCACCACTTCTTTACATACTTTTCGTTGCAGCCCTCCCTCAGACAAGTTTTCCAAAACGCAGACGACACCGCTTATCTCGCCCTTAGTAACACAATTCAACACATCAATAGGACTATGAACGAAACAATCTACTCCTTCACCTCGTGGTGCAGTAAATGGGGTCTCACAATAAACTCCACTAAACCCCGACTATCATCTTTCTCCCCCCCCCAAAAAATGCAGATCTAGAGTTCGACGTAACCTCGAGAATCTGAATCTCACTGTCCTACACGCACGCATCAAACCATCAAATCAGGTCACTTACCTAGGCACCGTTTTTGACAAACATCTTACATGGTGCCCACAATTGCAGACCGTCGTTACAAAAGCCAGAAACAGACTAAATCTCCTTAGAAGACTGACCGGAACAACAAGGGGACTCAAAGTTAGCTCAGTTATTAATACATATAAAGCATTTCTTCGACCAGTGTTGACATACGGTTTTACTGCTTGGATTAACGCATCCCATGACGTCTACAAGAAACTACAAATCCTAGAAAGACACGCCCTTCGCATTGCCTACAGAGTAAAATTACCCAGTCCCACCCGCGAACTTTACGACAGAATAAATTTTCCTCATCTGTTTTATCATCTGGAAACACTACGTCTAAAATACATAAGGCAGCGCTATGACACGCAACATCCTTTACTTACCGACATAATCCAAACACAACAAAACGACAACATACAGAACAATAACAATACACCACTCTCAATACTCCTCACCATCTACCACTATACATTACCACCCGATGACCCAGAAGAAGCATTTATTCGTCAACTTTGCTCATTCGATCTTTCACATCACCTCTCGCCTTCATATATTGCACAGTAACCATCTTAAACTAACAGAGCTTTCACCTATCTCCATCACGGTCTAGAGTAGCTCCTAGACCAGAAGAATATCAATAATTTGTCTTTAATTGTGCCAAAGTGTAGTGACGTCTAGTGCACCTCACCTTCATCACATCACCAACATCATCCAGATCTGATTTCTTCCCCACCTATATGAATGATTATGACGAAAACTCATAATGACCAGATAATGGAAAAATAAAATACAGTTTAGAGATACAACAAACCCTCTTAGCCCATCCACTTTCCAATATCCTTAATTAGTTCAGCTTAACTTCCCTTCCCATATAGAGGGTGTAGCCCTTTGGGGGAGCTAGCCGCGGCTAGCAAAAAAAATAGAAACCTAGTCCAACTGTGACTAGTTAGCGTGCCACCGATGACCTTGTATTGAATACGCATAAGAGAGACCAATACGTGTACAATCACTTTGGGATTGACGACATTCTACAGTGTCGGAGGGTAAGATAAAACCTGACCTGTTTTTGAACTTAACCTAGCCTAGCTGTGGTTCGTTAATGTGCTAGTGAGGACCCTGTATAGCAGACGTACAGGCCAGAAAAGCATATATACGACCACAATAGGATTGACGGCATTTTTCAGTGTCGGAGGGTAAAGTTAGATACATCTTGAACGCCTAAAGTCTTATACAAGGCTCTGGGTCTCACCACAGGATAAATAAGTGAGACTACTTACATATTTCTACGCTGGGAGTGCCATCAGTATAAAATACGGTCAACGAATTTTACTTACATATTCAAGCCACTGGGAGTGCCACCAGTAAAAAATACGGCAATTTTCATTGTCGGAGGGTGAAGTTAGTTAGTTGGCATAGCACAAAGATCATCTCATCATCCATTTTTATTCTCGTTTTATTTCTTTTCCTCCATTATTTCACGGGCTTCGGCCCAAGGACTGACTACTAATATGTCGGACGGAAAGCATCCCGGACTCCCGCAAACGGTTCTAACGCCCGGCTCATATCGAAAAATATAACGTTCAAGGCATACGCGAAAGGGAAACTAAACTGAACCTCGCTCTCGTTCTGGTACCCCTGTTCGTACAACAGATAATGCTCAACAAAACTCACCACCAAGCAAAAAACACCATGTTCAACACGGCAGTGAAAGTGATTCAGAAGTCATGATTACGGAAAACCAATCAGCAATTACAACCGAAGACTCAACTTACTCATTCCTACTCAGCAATTACAATAACAAATTTCAAAATCCAAAACAAGTTCTTCTGCAATTCTGTAAATATGTACCGCGGGAAAGCATTAATCAAAGCATCCCTACTAGAAACGGCATGATCCAAACTTAGCAACATCAATCAGAAACAAACATAGCCTGTAAATCTTTGGTAAATGTGCAACTATGATTAATCTAAACAGTCAGCGCATCAAACAACCACCACCACCGCGAAACCACCACTATTATCAGTCGTCATCTGTGGAATAGACCCAGAATGGACCGATGAAGAAATAGGCGAAGAACTAAAGCAAGAGGAATAGAATTCACCAAAGTCATGCGTATTAAATGTCAATCTGGTCCTACATATCTCGTCCGCGAACTAACGCAATCACAGGAAACAGTAAATGACCTACTCACTCTTGGCGCATATATTTCCAGGAAAAGACACCGTGTAGAGCCATCTCGCACACAAGCACCTATTCCAATACGTTGCGAAAAATCCCAAGCCTACAGTTCACACACAACCAACAACTGTCCGAATCAACATAGATATGGTTACTGCACCGGTCTACATCCCACTAAGCAATGCGCTAACATGCAACTTCCACCAAAATGTTCAACTTACCAACAGCCACACCCCACTTAGTTACAAATGCAAAGCTCGACTTCAACCAGAACCTAGCAACCCTGAGTTAGTAGTACCACTTAGAGTTCACGATCAACCATCTTACGCCGATATTGTTCAAGATAAACAAACAATTCTCACTAAACAAATTACCGTTGAACAAGTTTTATCATTTGTTACTCTTACTCTGCAAAATGTTCAACCAGCACAACGCAATCATATTTTACAACAAATACAAAATGCAGCCAAACAGGTATTCCACGTTACTTTCCAAGCAACATATTCAGGGCCTTACGTGCATTTCGTTACTGCACCACCAATGCCTAACGACTCCTAAAAGCAACCACAAAGCTCAATTAATCATGGATATTGTATTATTATTTTTAAACATCCGATCACTTACTCAACCTAAACCACTTTTTGAAACATTACTGCTGGAGGAAAAGGTTCACGCATTCTTGCTAAACGAGACTCATCTTCCAGCACAATCAAAATGTAAAGTATCTGGCTACCAGTTAATATATAACGCAAGCACTAAGAGCAAACGGAGGCGTAGTGGTAGGATTCAAACCCACCAAACCACACGGTTTTACACAACCTAATCTGCCCGAATACATCATATCGACCCTTCATTTTAAATATCCACAGCAAATCGAACAGGCAGAAAGATCAATTTCGTAACTTTATCACAAATAGCACCAACGCGACCTACCAAAACCTACCAAAACCAACGCGACCAATCTCCCGAACCACTCCCGATATAGTTATCCTCTCCCCTAACTTGATCAACCGCACCCAAATCGAAGTTCTGGATACTATAGGAAGCGATCATGTTCCAATCAAAATCTTGGAACCAGTACCGTGACCATATCAGCAATAGACTCGACAGCGTACAGGCACCACAAAATGAGGAAGAATTATACCAGACACTGAGCACGATCACCGATACCATTCAGGTAGCCTCAAAAAGGCACATACCTACAACCCAGATATCATCATATCAATCGAAGCTACCACCTAACTATCACACTGATAAAGCGCTCACGACAGGCCTTCAGGGACTATATAAGAACTCGAAAGCCTGCCTCGTTACAAGTTAATCGGCAGCTCTAACGAACAGTACATAACTATATAGTAGCCTATAAGCTCCGACAATGGATAAAGCCATACAACGAACTTCGAGATACAGCACAGCCTACCAGATTTTGGAAACGTTTCAACATACTCACAGGTAAAAGGACAAAAACTACCTATCCATTACTAAAAGACGATCAACCACTACAAACTGATGTCTATATAGCAAACGCCTTTGCCAGCTATTTACAGGACATATTGAGACCAACACATCCTCACATCGAACGAACGCATCCAGCGAACCGACTCAACATAAACTCACCAGCTTTCCAGCCTCATTTGGACCATCGAAAAAATGAGAACAGATACCTCACTGCACCCATCACCGTCAATGAAATCGCCACCGCCATCGCCAGGAAGAAAGATACTGCTCCGGGAATGGACAGTATAACGTACAGACTTATCAAAGAAGGACATTTTCGACTTCTTCAACTGATTGCGGCTATTTTTAATTTCATCCTACGCACCGGCTTCATCCCAGCAGAATGGAAAACAACTAAGACGCTTATGTTCCTAAAACCTGATAAACCACCTGGCTCCGTAACATTCTATAGTCCTATCCAACTAACTACAACATTAAGTAAAATCCTCGAGCGAATTATTGTAAAACGCCTCCACGTCCATTTACAAGAGAGAAACCTCCTACCAATCCACCAAGCAAGATTCCGACCCGGCTACAGTATCCAGGATCAATTACTACGCCTCTCAAACCACATCACAAACCATTTCAACAACTGTAAACCCTCATGCCTTGTTCTGTTCGCTCTTGAGAAAGCATTCGACAAAGTATGGCATCATGGACTCATCTGGAAACTTCTGAATTTTCAATTACCCATAGCTTACATACGATACATCTACAATTCCTCACCGAACGTATTGATTACATAGCCATCCACCAATCCAGCTCATTTCCAGTCAATCTTCAAACAGGAGTTCCTCAAGGTTCAGCGCTCTCTCCACTGATGTATATACTATATTGTTCAGATCTACCAACTCTACCAGCAAATATACAACTTTATCGATATGCAGATGATACAGCCTTTCTCGCCACCGCACGCACAATACAACAAATTAAACACACAATGCAAACAGCAATAGAATCTTTTATCCCTTGGTGTTCTAAATAGAAACTTACCACAAACGCATTAAAAACTCAAGCTATTGTGTTCTTGCCACCTAAACGGCGATCACGTGTGCAACGTAATCCTTCAAAGCTGCAACTCCAGGTACAACAAACACGCATACGTCCAAGCCGTTCTGTGAAATATTTAGGCATAACCTTCGATCATCACTTGACATAAAATCCGTATTTTAAAGAACTCACCCTCAAAGCAAACAACCGTTTAAACTTACTAAAAAGACTCACAGGATCCACTTGGGGAATGGCACCATCAACCATTATCAACACATACAAAGCATTCCTCAGACCGGTACTCACTTTTGGACATACTGCTTGGGTATCGGCTCCCAGTCATTCTACAATAAACAAAACCCTAGAACGCCACGCCTTCCGTATAGCACACCGTATAAAACTATCAAGCCCTACTGATGATCTATATGCTCAAGTAACAATTCCACACATCCTGTTTCATTTGTTGAAAACCTTCGCCTAAAATACATCACTGGTCGATATGAAAATAATCACCCATTGCTTTTAGACACCATTCAACAAAATGCCGCCTACACGCAGGAACGACCACTTCTAATGAACAACCCACTTTTACTTTTTTCAGCATATATATCACCACGATTCCCGACGATCACACTGATTTACCGCAAATAGTGCCTTTCACAGCCCCAGACCCACCTGATTTCATCTTACCATCTAACGCACAGTAAACCATTCTGAACTAATAGGGCTCATTACGTATCTCATCAGTCTCCCGAACAACCCCGGGGACAGAGGATAATATGTATTCGTGTAAATTAACACTTTCAATGTTGAGGTTGTGACGTGATAGCACTGCATTCATATTCTCATCGTTAATCTGATTGCTATCTGTTCTTATATAAATTATATTTATATATGATTGCAATGCAAAACCGTAATGTCCAAATGTTTAATGAATAAATAGGATTTATTCATTAATCCTATTAATAAATAATCCGATTAATAAATAAATAGAAATAGCATACGAAAAACCACATTGACCATCTCCTATATATTACCCTTAAATCTAATCCCAATAAAAGAGCGTAACATTTTCGGTGGGTAATAGCCACGGGATCACTGTGGCTAATTATTATTATTATTATCATTAACATTCTGGCCATATTCTGTAAAATAAATAAATCACAGCCATATTCAATCCACTAGTGGATGAGGCCTCTCCCACCAAAGGGAGGAGTTCGTCTACTGCTCGTACGTTCACCAGACGGCTTAGGAGAGGAGAGCCGAAGCTCTTACTATGATCATTATTGTCTTATTCACAGGAGCTCCTCAACTGTCCTTACGATTATTGGTCAACACTAAAAATGTTTGAGTCCTTCTCCTCCCGGAAATCGAACTTGGGACCGCTCGCACTGAAGTCGAGCTCGCTATCAAGTAGGCTATGCACTAAATAATAATGTCCAAAATGTTTTATTCGTGCTCGTACCCGATTTCTTAAATTAAGGGAAGTGTAGAAAACGGTAATTTATTAAAATAAAGTTTTCAATGATGAAATTTCCACACATGCATGTAAACTTAAGAAAAAAGTAATCTCCTCCTTTTTCGATCTTAATTAGTATAAATGACAGCATTCAAGGTTGATTTATAGTAAGATTTAGTACTAATATCGAGCAAGTAAGGAGACCTTTGTGTTCTTCCCTCTCATCTGAGCAGGTACTAGGCTTCCTTTAGGTAAAGTTAAGTAAGTTTACTTTATATAAGCCGTTAATAAATAAGTGTACTTTACCTAAGTTAATATTCTCTAAGAAAATACTTGTATTACAGAAAAAAGTAGAACTTTGACATCCGTCTTAGAGGATAATTTTCTGAAAGCGACGTCAGCACAGGAAGCAAGTAAACATAGTGACTGATTTAGGACTGAATTTCATGAAAGCTTCTGATTTTATACTGAAATTCATGAAAGCTTCTGATTTTATACTGAATTTCATGAAAGCTTAAGTTGTTTGCATTATCAGTGGACAGCCAATTGAAATAGGTATTACTCTTACACGGTGTTAGAAGATGTAACTAAGCACATGTTTTCAATTCACTACTCATCGGAATTGTAAGCAAGGTAAACTTTCATGAAAATCAACCCGAAATCATCACTGTCTTATTCACAGTAGCTCCTCAATTGTCCTTACGATGCTCGGTGAACAATAAAATTTTTGAGTTCCCACCGGAAATCAAACCTGGGACCGCTCACACTGAAGTTGAGCGCGCTACGAAGTAGGCTACGCACTAAATAATAGTATTCAAAATGTTTCATTCGTGCTCGTACCTGATTACATAAATTAAGGGAAGTGTAGAAAACGGTAATTTATTAAAACAAAGTTTTCAATGATGAAAGTGAGAAAATGAAAATAAAGGAGCAAAAAGGTAAATGAAATAATTTATGCTACTGCGTTGAAGGGGGAGGGGAACATACGCTGAATGTTAAACATGATGCGTATTACGTGTAATAAAAATAATCAGCTAACAAGCGGGTGCAGTTCTGTAGTTGATGGTGCTTCAAACATAGATTTTTTATTACTTTATTCAGAACTCTTTTCAATTCTTATAGTTTTTTATTATGTATAGTTCCGTAAGAATATACTACCCAGTTGACATTAATAGCTATTCACTATTTTTAACGCTAATCGTATCTTTACAAGTCCAGAAACATCTCATTCCTCGTGAATTTTTTTTAAAAAAGCAGACCATCACCTTTAGAATAACAATTTATTTAGCTAACCAGTCTTCGCTGAACGACACTATATCCACGGTCTTTCTATAAAAAAGAGCTGACTGAATATTTTATCTTTCCATACCTGTTTATAAAATTAAGAAAAACGCAATCTTCTCATTTTCCAACCTTAATTACTATAAATGACAGCATTAAAGGTTGATTGATAGAAAGATTTACTACTAATATCGAGCAAGTAAGGAAACTTTTGTGTTCCTTCCTCTCATCTGGCTCGCTACTATGGTTCCTTTAGGTAAAGTTAAGTTAGTTTACTTTGTATAAGCTGTTAATAAATAAGTCTACTTTACCTAACCTAATATTCTTTAGCAAAATTTTTGTATTACAGAAAAGATTAGAACTTTGACATTAGTCTCAGGGGATAATATTCCGTAAGCGAAGTCAGCACAGGGAGCAAGTAAACATAGTGACTGAGTTAGGGCTGAATTTCATGAAAGCTTATGTTGCTTCCATTTCCAGTGGATAGTCAATTGAAATAAGTGTTACTCATACATGGTGTTAGAACATGCAACAAAACACGTGTTTTCAATTGACTACTCATTGAAATTGCAAGCAAGGTAAGCTTTCATGAAAATCAACACGAAAGATACCAGTGTTGCTTAGAAAGAATGTTGTTTATAGTGAGAATATCACACGACATGTTTATTTCTTTTTTTCTAATCCTACTAATGAAAAAGCTAACCTGTCTTCGCCTCCTTAATATTGAATTCTCTGAAACATTTCAAAAATACCCAAAGTGTGAAAGCAAACAAAAGAGAGCAGTTATTAACGAACCGTATTAACTAAGAGGATATTCTCAACTTCAAAGTTAATTCCATTATAGCAGATTTCTAGCAAATTTATCACACGTTGAATGTTAACTTCGTTGCAAGCTTGTGGCAACTTTACAGAGTTCTAATGTAACAGTTTGTGCAAACTTGCATATTTAAATTTAAGAATTGCTAAAAGTTTACTATCAGCAAAATTTGTAACGCTTTCTACGAAATTTCCACACGGGAACTAGAAAGTTTATTATTATTAACTTCTAGTAAGTTTAAATGGTTGCAATTTAACAGTTGCTGAAAACTTATAGATTTGACATTTTAAAATTGCTCTAAGTTCACTTTACTACTGAGAGTCGACATTTAAAATTGTATTAAGCTCACTTTACAATTAAGAGTCTAAGTAAGGTGGAGAGCACGTTAGAAATTTCTCATCGTTTATAGTAGGGTGGAAGCTGTGAATTATATAAATTTCATGACTTCCCCCTACATTAGTTGCATATGAAATAAGTATTGAAATCACTTAACCTTCAAGAAAGGAAACTTATATTAGAAGTTAATCCAACTACGAGTGGATACGAAAGTTAGGTATAGTACGATGTTTTCTTTTATTCCTCAGTTTGTGATATTCTCCTCCTTTCAATTTTTATCCTTAAAATGTTTACTATTCATATTTTAGTTGTGTAGTAGATAACGAATCCATTCGAAAACGTTACGAATTTCTAAATACTCCTACTCCTCTTGTAATTTCGTAAAAGGGCAAACAGACAGGTCAAGTTCTCCCATTCCCTTAAAAGGTACGAAAATGTGTACAATATCCCGTGCGTACATTTATTTCGTGCTCCCTCCAGCCCAGTATCAGTGCCTCTTTCTACGGCTTTGTTACGATATTTAACTGTATAGTGTTTAGTGATACGAGTATTAGTATTTGAACATACTTTCAGTATAGTCAATGCATTCCTTTTTTAAGTGTTACTCCTTTCCATACATTTCCAAATGTTCTTATTCCATTTTCTTTTGTTTTGATTATTGGAATTCCATTCAGTAGGGAGTGATTCCAAGGAAAAGTGTAAAAAAAATCTATATGAATATTCACACAGGAGTTATAATAAATCAATTATTCTTCATATTCTATTACATTTTCAATGATATTAGAATTTGTCTTATTTTAATTTCACTCTTATTCCATTTGATAACATTCAATTACTTTTCGTCTTACTCCAATTGATGTAATGAATTTCGCTGCATTTTTTAAAACGGAAATGTGTACCTTTCTTTCCTTTCTCACTGCAGCGCAGTATTAGTACATCTTTCTACACCTTACTTAGGGCATTGAGCTGTAGAGTGCTTCCTGATATTAGCATTTGAACATACTTACAATGTAGTCAACCATCAATTAATGTTGATATTCTATTACACTTTAAATGATATTAGAATTTCTGTCTTATAACAATTTCACTCTTATTCCATTCGATAATATTCAATCGAAGTAATGCCTTTCCTTGCATTTTCAGAACGACGTTTTTATTCCAAAATATTTTTTCATATTCATCTTTCAAGATTATTTCATTGAATTAAAAGACAATTCTTACACAAATATATTACTCCTTAACTGTAAGTAACACTAACAAATGACTAACTTCTAGTACTTGTGAGCAAAAAGAAAGAAATAGTATTGATTAGCTCCATTCTCACACATGATTATTCCAAATAAAGGTACATTAAATTATAAACAGTAAATAGACTGTAAAGCGACTCATTTCAAGTTATAAATTAAGCATAATACTAGCATTTTAAAAAGAAATTCCACAGAATCTGGGGCTGATTCCTACTGTGGTTTTCACAAGATGTATATGAAGAATTGTCTCACTTAAGAAAGTCATACGAAGGCGCGGGTCTAACTCTTTCTTTTATTCAGGAGTTCAACATCAAAATAACTAAAGGCGCATATTAAATAAAAATTAATCTAAAACATATTCAAAATTTTCATATTCAGCGCATAGCAAAGTCACGTAATTTTTTTTATTGCACACTTGATGTAGTTGTCTTCCTACATGATATTTTTATACGCACTCGTTCATGAGGAAGATATTTTAAAAGTATAGAAAAAGACTTCATTTTTTTAGACTCACATAACGAGTTGAAGTCCTGAACAAACTTCAGTTAACAAGACGTTAACCAAGAGCTTCTATTTACCCTAACTTTCTATTAGAAATTATTAGAATAATTAAACTTAGAAAGTTTACGTAAATAAAGTTAAAACATATCTATTATGTAATATTCCAGATTTCATTACCTTTCTCTCATTTAAAAAAAAACATGGTGTCTAGCTAATCATTTTTCCACTGCTGCCATTTAGTACCCACTCTATTAAACAACTGAGTAAAAATCAAAACATTTCAAATATACGAAAGTGTATATAATTCATTTATTTTAATTTATATTAATGTACTAATGCGATATCTAAATTACTTCTGTTAAAATTCCAGTAAAGTTAGTCACTCATTTCTTAAATGCTGAAGACCTTGCAGACAAAAAAATGTAAGCGAACTTGCGCCAGTCTCCGACGTCCCTCTGACAAATCCAACAGTAAATTATGCTATCTAAGAGAAAATCATAGCTCGAAAATATACTTCCACTTTCACTGTCAGTAAGAAAAGTCATGTAATGTTTTCATAAAGTAAAAATCTCCCTCTTAACTGAGAGAGGATTACATTTTAAAAAAATGAATTCAAGTAAATTAATTCTAATGTTACATTTTATAAATTACTTCTGGCATATTTCTTCATCTATACTTTCAAAACATACTACCTGATTACGTAGAAATAACCAGATTTTATCCCTGATGAACGTAATATTAGGAATCAACAACCGCATATTAAATCGTCACGCATTAGGGAATAGTCCTCGACATTCCCCCTTGAGGAACAACGCTCGAAGTTGTCAGAATCAATTATAGTATTAGATTCACTTCCTTTCCAAGCCTGATGGATGAAAATGGTGCTGCATGTCACAAGGTATGCTCTACTTAAGTGTAAGTTATGTTAATCAAATCGACAGTAATATAAACTTTAATGGGAAAAAATCATTCGCCGAGTACTTAATTAAAAGACGTGTTTTTATTGTCAGCTTCTCTAAACTTGAGGAGCACTAAAAGTTGAGTGAATCTATTATACTGATAGATTCACTTCGTTTCCAACCCTGACCGAAGAAACTACTGCTGCATGAGACAATGTCTACGTTCTTTAATTTATTCTTCAGTTTTAGGAAATATATATAAATGTTGTCACCCCTTCACAACGTGTGCTTTCTTAAGTGTAAAACATGTAACTGAAATCGAGTTAATAACACGCGTTTTAATTGGCTACTCAAGCAAGTCAGATTCACTTCGTTTCCAACGCTGAACGATAAAATCCCTGTATGCGTCTTACAGCCGTGCTTGGACTTTTCAAATGTTTTCACATTCTATTTTTTTCACTATGAATGCAAGACTTATAAAAACATTTTCCAATAATTAAACAAAGATCTAATTCCTATTAAAAGTATTTCCAAGTGACTTGAAATATGACTGCCAAGCTCTGCGAAATTAAGTGATTCCTACCGGAAGTGTTTCCAAGTGAGTTGCAATAAGACTGCCAAGCTCTGCGAAATGCTGTGATTCCTAACTGAAGCTTGTAAAAATGCCCGCTAGATGGTACGCGGTTAAGAGTGAAACATAACTAAACAACATAAAAGTTTAGGGGCTTGTTATACTTATTATGTTTGTATGTTTAAATGTTATTTAACATATATTATACCTGTATTAAACATAAATTAATTAGTGACATGTTGAAACGATCTTTTTCTATAAGAAATAGTAACTGTATGTAGTATACTTTCATATTCTATAAGAAAAGGCTGAAAAATCAATAATTGACAGACAAACTGGTGCTTAGAAACCTTTGTTTATCAAGTGGACCAAGCAAGCCAGTATTTTTAAACATTTGTGTGTCATCATCCTGTGTCTCTTTTCGCTTCAATCTGTTCTTTGCGGGATTAGACTTATCCAGCCAATAATAGTTCTAGCTTTGAATACAGATTGTGGAAGGAGTGTACATACACCTGGACAACTATCACTATGGGTTGCCCCACTTTCAACTCGTTCATCAGTTTCGTTCATACGCACTAGTTACAGAAAATTCAGGGTAGCAAGTTCGTTGCCTGTGCCTATTCCTCTAGCGCTTTGGTTGTTTTATTTCTTCATATGTCCGCTCCTTTCGCAGAACATCATGCCTAAACCACCCAAGGGAACAGGAAAACATCTTCTGCCATCTACCGTCACTCAATCAGCCTCAACTGCAATACCGAAAGGTTTGAGCACTGGAACGATGCCGAAACAACGGATTATCAGTAGCAGGCACACGCTCTCGTTCACCTTCTTTACGCAGGTCAGGTAGCGACAAGTCGCCTCCAAGCAAACGCACACACACTCTTAGTTTTTCTGACAATGACTCTGATATCGAGCTATTCATGAATATATCCGACTGTGATTCAGACAATCAACAATCAACTGCTTCAACCAAGTCAATAACTTATTCTTTTCTTCTAACCAAGTTCGACCCCCGTTATCAAACACCAAAACAGCTATTCTGCAAACTTACTAAATATATCTCCAGACAAGTTATCTCTGAAATTATTCCTACCAGAAACGGCATCATTATCAAATCCACAGACAGTAACTTGGCAAGCACAATTCGAAACAAATTTAGTTTTGAGATCTTTGGCACAAAAGCCCATCTAGCTCCACTTTCAGTCAAGACCATCAAACTGCAACCACCACCACGAGGTCCGCCTCAGTTATCAGTAGTGATATGTGGACTGAATCCAGACATCGAAGACGATGAAGTAGAATCCGAGCTACATGAAGAAGGACTCAATATCACCAAATGTCTTAGAATGAAAACGCAAACTGGCACACCGAGCTACATGGTACGAGTATTAACACCGGATCAAATCACCATCAACACACTACTACAATCAGTGGCTTTGATATATAGGCGCCGTTACCGGGTCCAACCATCGCGAACACAGCCCCCGCTATCACTGAGATGCGAGAAATGTCAGCAATATAACAAACACTCAACAGATCAATGTCCTAACCAACCTAAGTGCGGCTATTGCGCAGAAAACCACTAAACCAAAGCCTGTCCGAACCAATCCAATTCGCCTAAACGTAGCTTTAGGCTTGGATCGGTCCACATCCAACTTTTCATACGAATGCCAAGGTCGCCCCAAACCTGACGAAGACCCGAACAACTTCATGGCAGTTCCCTTACGCCTACCACCAGTAACCCAACCACAACATCATCCTCCAGCTCTTCCACCTCCTACTATAGATCAAATCATTCAATTCCTCTCTATCACATTCCAAAATCTCTACCCACATAACAGACCAGCAATTCTCCATCAAATCACTCTAGCAGCTCGTGAAAGTCTTCCAAGTACATCTCAAAGCCTCATATTCAGGACCATGTCTTCTTTTATTAGCCCCTATATCTAATGAGTAATTTTATCAAATCACCATCATTTCACTTTCATTCTCATAATTGAACAGTAATCATAAATGTTCAATGTAGTGCTCATCTGTCTATCCATTAATCCCTAGAGAAGCCCCTAGGGAGAAGAATCATAAATCATTTGTCCTCTATGTGCCAACGTGTTGTTTCGACTATTGCACTTCATTATCATACCTCCATCACATCATAGTAAATGCCCTAAAACCAATAATATGATTATAAGCAAAATGCTTATAATATCCAAGATAAATTAATGAATTAATCAATAAAGTTTAATTAAATGTATGCAAACCTCTTAGCCCAACAACCCATCCTAAATTCCTACATATGAATTCCTAAACTACCCTAGCCTGAAAGGAGGTCATAACCCTCTCAACAGGCGCTGGCCACCTTCAGTGGACCAGCAAACTTTAAAAAAATCAGTAATTGAATTGGCCACCAGGATTACTCAACCTGGTTAAAAAACTAGTTAGGATGTGCTCAACCTGTGTAAAAAACGAGCCAGGATATGCTCAACCTGGGTAAAAAACGAGTATTGGTATAGCCTGACCAATCAATATAAACACGTAATTTTTAAAGTAGGTGAGTATATGAATAGGTATGTGAGTAGTTAGTACTATGGTATAAAAAAGGTCAAAATTGACCACCAGGATGTGCTCAACCTAGTAAAAACGAGTATTCGTCTCGTCCGCCAATTAAAATAAGGATACACTTTTTGAGCTGTTACCATAATTACATAATATGGTAGAGCTGTTACCATAATTTAATTCAGCATTAAAAATTTTCTGATACGCCCGCCCATTGGTGCAGTCAATATATTCCATAAACTTTCTGATACGCCCGCCCTGTGGCGCAATCAGTGTATTCCTTATTTTTTTTATATACCCGCCCAAAGGTACAGACAGTATATTCCTTATGATCTAGCATAAACACCATTTCAACTCAACTCAAATCCCATCTGATATGTGTCACCTGATGGAAATTTCCAGGCGTCATCTTCGATTACGTTCAGCCACCATCTAATACAAACAATATTAGGTACCCTCCACATCTTCCAAACTCATCACCCCTTTCCTATGCTCACAGGTAATGGTAATTTCCAGGCGCCATCTTTGATTACGACATCGCTTTTCCCCAAAAAATTCACCCGTAATCTCCTCCCCAAATTTGTACTACACAATCTTGTACTAACATACTACGATAAGGTCACGTGGTGGTCTCTGACGTCACAAGCCTCTCCCACAATCAGCCAATCACAACGCTTTCACGCTCTGACGTCACAAATTCTCGACCAATCAGACGCTCTTAAAAATTGTAAGAAACTCTCACATATTCTACTCCTGTTCTTTTTGTGTAGGGAGTTCTGTAGTACTAATTTGCCTCCGGAAAAACTTTAAACATCTTCATGATTATTGACTTACCTTTAGTTTTGAAGCAATCTATACGACAGTTAAATCTGACGAAATATAGTAGACAAACAAGAAAATGTTTCAATTATCACTGTTGGAATGAAACGGTATGATGGATGCCGAAGACCTGATGTAAGTTTAAGAAGTTTGCTTCTATTTAGTAACATACATACCACGTAATTAAATCCACGATCATCACATAGTCAAGTACACTGTGATTAAATGAAGTATAGGATGTACAGGGTGGTTCAATAAAATGTTTACACACTTCAAGAAAGAATAAAACTTACTAAAAACATGTTAGTAGCAAATATACCGTATACTTAAAAGATAAAAATCACGTTTGTATTTTACAATTGCAAAAGCTGCTCAAATTGGTCCAGACACTACGACGGCGAACTACTTCCTGAGGAACACTACCCAAGGTTTACATTGGGTCGTTGAGCATGCGTTTTCGATTCTCCCTAAAGTTCTGCTACTGCTGTTGGTTTCCTTTGGTACATTACATTCTATAGGTTCCCAAACATATAGATGTCTAGATAAGTTAAATCCTGGGAACGGGCTCAATCGCATCTCATCGACCTGGAAAATTTCCATCGACGAGAGAACGCACGTCTTTGTAAGAGTACGGTTGAGCGCTATCCTGTCGTGCAAACATTGACCGTTCCCGAACGGTGCACGAATGAAAGGTTAAATGAATATATGTAGCAGCTCGAGGTAGCCCTGTAGCAGCTCTTTTATAAATACGATCTTAAAGTATTACCATTAACAATGTGACGTCCCTTCTACACATCGCAAATTGTACCATGAGTTTGGAACTTATCGAAAATACACGCAATTATTAGGAGTGTTGGTGCATCACAGGAATGTAGCCATGAAGTGAGCACAGGAGGGCCGTGCCCCCAAATGAAAATTGGTATAGTTAAGGTACACAATACCTGTGGGTGTGTCCATGTTAAATCGTCCAGCTTGGCTGCTCGATCCCCCCTTTTTTTTAAAGAAAACTTTATTTTTTTTTTAAATATTATAATAGTTCAAAACGAGAATTATTTTACGTTTATACCAATCTATTTATTAATGGCAGCCATTTTCGTATTAGCAGAGAAAATTTGTGTTAGCAGACGCGTACGAAAAATGTAGTATATATGGGATTATCATGGGACATTCAAACAGAAAACATTCTTTCCTTTTAAATCCGCTCGGTAAATTTAGTCTTCTGCATGGAAAAACTAAAACGTAATAGAATTTGTCAAAATGGTATCCAAATGTGATTGCTGAAATAGAAACATTTCCGGTTTTCAGGATGCTTTTTCGACCGGAATAGAGGAAGGGTTGATTTTTTGTGCACTATAAACTTACCAAAGTGTGTTGAAAATATGCTTCATTAATGTTTTATGAATTCTTGAAAATCCAAAAAGTTGAATTTTGTGCACATTGGATACTCAATTCCTCTGGTGGAACAAATTATAAAAATCTAATTTCTTCATATGTTATACATTTTTGTCAGCATTTGTAGTACACGTACTACGGTAAAAAATTGAGCGTTGATATTTGAATTTGAACGGAACTACTAATTTGGTGCAAATTGAGGTGAATAATGCTCGTGCACGCTATGTTATGGATATTGAAGATTCTTATCTCTGGTGGGAGGCTAGATATAAATCTATGTTTTACACGTTAAGCAATTATGTCAGGAGAAACTAATATATAAATTTTAACTTTCATGTCTGAGTTTGAACGGAGTTGCAGATTTGCAAATTGCGAGCTGAATAATGCTTGTGCGCACTTTGGTAAATGTAATATTACCACCAGAGTGCCCAAGAAAGATTTGAATACGTAAAATAGATCGTGAAATATCCTCATAAAAGAGCTTATTTTGCTCGTATATATATCCAGTGTTCCGTTGGCAACATGACTACTCCACGTGTGTGTGTACTTTTTTTTTCATTCCATTATGGAACCAAGCCTTTGGAAAACGTTAGCATATTTCTGTGTGTGAAGCATTTATTCAGTTGTCAGCACCTTTTAATACTTAAGCATTTTAATTGTCATTTCAGTAGTAAACTCGTAATACTGATAGTAATAACGAATATATTTTTTTTTCAGAAACTTTCTTTACACGAATTACTAAAGTAGGCACGAGCATTATTCATTTCCAATTTGCAAATTTGTCCCTTCAAACTCAAATATCAAATTATTGAATAATTAGATTTTTATCTGGTCTCCCATCAAAGAAGGATCTTCAATGTTCTTACCAATGCGTGCACGAGCATCTTTCAATAAATTGCAAATTTGTAGTTCCCTTCAAATTAAAATATCAAAGTTCAAATTTCTACTGTAGTTTCTCCTGGAAATGAATAATTTGTGAAGAAACTTGATATTTATATTTTGTCCCACCTGTGCCTCCAATATGCGTAAAATGCAAATTTTTGGATTTTCAAAAATTCGTAAAATATTAAGGAAGAATATATCAGCCTTCATATTCTGTATACTTTCAATATACTTTGATATATAATAGTGTAGAAGAAATCAACTTTAATATTAGATTCTTTCTGGGCGAAAAAGCGCTCTGCAAACTGGAATTGTTTGTTTCCGACAACCACGCTTCATTTCGATACGTTTTAGGTTTTTCATACAGAGGACTAAAGTTATGAAGCAGATGTTATTGAAAATAATGTTTTTTGTTTGAGTATCCTATGATTAGTAACGTGAAGTTTCCATTTTAACGACGACATCGAAAACTTGAGGAAGGCAAAGTAAAGTATATAGATATACTTAATAGATTATAGAATATGTTTTTGATGTTTTTAAATCGCGAAATAACGCGAATTTAGCTTTTTTTAAATAACACCGGAATGCTCTGCATAAAGTGATAAATTCCCAAAATCGTAATGTTCGTCTGTAATGCTAATGCAACTTTTCTCTGCAACAAAATGTGATTCACAGAACGCCAGCAGTTCTGTTATTTTTAGACCGGTTGTTTAGTGTAAGTTCGCCACAGAGGTAAATGGAGAAATAGTTCCTTTTTTGTTTCCCTGCCCCATCCAGACAAGATGGAATTCGTGATTTCATTCTTTTTTTTATTTAGCATAGAAGATGTGGAATTCTTCCAAAGAGAGGACATGTGAGGTATTTCAAATGCTGGGACGGAATATCTTTCCACTCTGAGCCCGGAAGAAGTGAAAGCAACAGCAATTTGTGTGCAGGATCACGCCTTGGATCTAGTTCAGAGCACTGAATTTCTGGAAGGTTCGACGTACGCCACTGCCCATCTTCTAGTCAGTAAGGCTCAAGACCTTAAACATAGTTTGCAGTCCGTTGGAGATGGAGTCTTCTCCTATTTAACGTCTTTAGCATTTTACGAATTTGCTACAGTGAGAGAGAGAAAATCTTACAATAATGTTCACGAGTGTAGATCTGGTGTTACTGAAAAAACTGGAAGTTTTCATTGAAACTGATCCCTGTAAAGACGTGTTCCAGATGATACACCAAATGTTCAACCCTCAATGTATTCTTGAAAATAGTGTGACACATGAATTTATAGAGCAACTGAAACATGTAAGCGGGTTGGATAAAATGTAACCTCCAGTTCTTGCTAAAGCTTACTTATCCTTGCAAGGTAGCATGAAGAAATTGGTAGGTAGCGGGAAACAAGTCAATCTCGAAGAAACTCTTCTTGCATTGCCAAGTGAACACAAAGATTTTGCTGCTTGTGCTCTTGAAGCAATATTTTGCCAGCTTCCAACGCTGATTTCGAAATATGTTTTTTAGAATACAACAGCGTAGTAACTGTAACGAAGCAAAACCTTAAAGAAGAAAATGTGGAAGAATTGACAATTTTGTCCTTTTGAAAAATCAGAGAAACATTGATCAAACTTCAACTTCTCCTTTAAGTGAAACTGAGTGTGTAAAAAATGTCTTGATAATGAATCTGTTGTGAACTGTTTTGAATAAGTGTGTTGTGAATTGAAATCTGGAAAAAATATAGTATAGAAAACGTTAGATATAGTGCAGTGTGTTTTTAGTCGACATGTGTATTGAAATCATAAGCTGAATAAATTGGAATCCAAGTTGAGAAATGTACTTGTATTAGATAACCAAATTTAAATTGGTATTGTAGTTATGAAATCTATTTTTTAATTTTTTATTCAATAATTCTGACTTCATAGTTCGTATAATTTTTCTTGTTATTCTGTATCCAATTCTTTACTTCTGTAACATATACGCATCCTTATTTGCAGTGCTATATTGGTATTGTACTGTTCATAGCACTCTAATGAAGATATTAAATTAAAATTAAATAATAATAATAATTATTATTATTCGTGTAAGTAAAAAGGCTCAAGTTGATGTTGTTTATATTGATATATCCAAGGCGTTTGATTCTGTTAACCATAACCTGTTATTGTCAAAATTATCAAACATGGGTCTTTCTCTTTTGTATATCAAGTGGTTCAGAAGTTTTTTGTCATCAAGAAGTTACCAAATCAAATTTGGTTCAGTTGACTCGACTGTTGCCACCATGGAGGATGGAATACCGCAAGGGTCACCGCTTGGTCCTTTGTTATTTGCTATTTTTATAAATAATATCCAAAAATTATACAGGGTTGTAAATAAGTTTAAAGATAATGAGTTATTGCAGAAAGACCTTGACAATGCCTCATACTGGTGTAGCTATAATATAATGAAAGTCAATTGTAATAAAACTAAAGTTACGACGTACACAAACAAGACTCAATATTACATAAGCCATTATACTATTTCAAACTCACTTGTTCTAAAGGTTGATGCGATAAGAGATCTGGGTGTGATATATGACAAGAACCTAAGATTCGAAAAGCACATACATAACGTTGTGAAGGGTACAAGGAAACTTATATGCTTCATTTTTAGGCAGTGGTATATCTTTAAAAAAAAGTAGTTCTTATGCTCATCTATATAAAATGCTAATAAGACCAAAACTTGAATTTGCCTCTATGGCCTGGAATAGTATCACAAAAACTTTGAGGAACAGTCTGGAATCAGTTCAAAAATGTTTTGTCAGGATACTCTGTCCCAAATTAGGTTTGCCATATTATGCACACACATATGACTATTGGATAATATACTGGAATCTCAAAACCTTAGGTGGACGAAGGGAAGAAACCGATGTACTGTTCTTGTCGAAAATATTATCAAATGAATATAATAGTGAATATGTACTGGAAAACATTGTATACAAAGTGCCTTTGTATAACACTAGAAGTGGTTATCTTACAACAACAGAAAATAAGGATCATGCCATTTAAAACAGAATAACATTACATTTTAACGACCTGAAATATGATTTTATTTAATATTGATATTGATGAAGAGAGACCTGACCGTTTACTTGTTATTTGTCTTTTTAAAGCAATCACATCTTTGTACGAAATTTGTTACGAGTCTGAATTTTAATTTTCTAAGCTTCCAGTATTTCCTATTCTAATGATGAATCACATTTTAATATTTTTTTACAATATTGTATTCCATGTAATTTTATGGAATACAGTATGCACAATTGCATATTGTATGGTCTCCTAATTACAAACTCTTAAATTTTAAAATAGAAAACATACAAAAGAAATTCCTTAAATATCTGAAATTTAAGGACAATGTTTTCAAAAATGGAGCTAATTTAATATACAGAGGAAATTACGACGTAGATTCAAAACATTTCAAATGATTTTACTTAAAAATCGAAGAACATTGTATACAATGATATATCTTAAGAGACTATTAGAAAACAAAGAATGCTGAGATGTTAACTAAATTATGGTTAAGAATTGAAGCTTTCCTGGCGGCGAATATTATATAGATGTTCTCGGGATATCAGCCAGGTGAAGTCCGACGATAGAGCCGACGTTTCAAGAACAGACATTGTTCTCATCTTCAGGGCAAGT
>JAGDQP010015042.1:0-43669 GCA_022664845.1 Lepisma saccharinum | reverse complement strand
CGATGGAAAGTGTTTTCAGATCCGAAAATATCAATATTTGAATCAAGGTTATTGTACATAATTACTAGTCTATGGAATAAGGAGCGCTGCAGTATAAATAGGCATTGTACAATGAAATAGGTTATTATTTCTGGTTATTCGCAAGGGAACACGGAAGTAAAATTTAGATATCAACTCTCCAGTTCTAAGATTCCCGTTAAGTATTTTGTATAAGTACATCAAAATCTGCCAGCTTGCGACGAGAAGAGGGAACGTGGAGACCAAGAACGAATAATAACTTTGGTTTTCTGAAGTAAATTTGTGATCAAACTATAATTAACCAGCTAACTCAGAAGATCCGTGTTATTTTCGTTAATGCAGTTTATATATTTTTTTTAATGTTTATGTCCGGCAAAATAATGTACTATCATGGCCAAAATAATGTTCACATGACTTTGTTATACACGATTTTTCTCTAAGCCTACAAGATAGGCCACCCAACTAACGTAGAGTGGGCAGTGTGTCATTCTGAAAGTGTGTGCGTTAACGAGCAAGGGTTGGAATTTTTGTTTTCTTTAAGAGGAAACATTATCACATGTCCTGGATTCTTTAAAGATGTTCATGATTTCTTGTAGTGTGTAGCAAATAATAAAAAAACGTAAGCAAGTCGTATTTTAAATACCAAAACAGGATACCTAACACCATTTTTATTTTAGGTGGGCCACTAGTTGAAGTGTATTGAAAAGTTTAATTCAAATTGTCCAATAGAAAAAATCCTTACCGAACATGAAGAAACGAAAATGAACGCTGAAACCTATGGTTACTAGGTAATTATTTCTTTGTTAATAAATCGAGTATTCCATAGAATGTTATGCACGAAAGACAAGACAAAACGTCTGTTTCTATCAGTTCTTAAAAATGGGGCACGATATTTATTCTTTATAATTTCTGATATTATTTTGTTATTTACGTTATTTTGTGTGTGCGTGCGTACGATATTGTGTGTGCGT
Source organism: Lepisma saccharinum (assembly GCA_022664845.1). Classification (NCBI taxonomy): domain Eukaryota; kingdom Metazoa; phylum Arthropoda; class Insecta; order Zygentoma; family Lepismatidae; genus Lepisma; species Lepisma saccharinum. Next base: position 42,680 of record JAGDQP010015042.1, on the reverse strand, counting down.
GCATGTGATAAACATCGAAACGAGTATGCTTTCTTCCGAGCGCCGTATCTTACTTGGTAAAACGTTCGTTTCATTCTCCGGAGGTTCTCGGTTCGGTACCAGCGGCTGACTGTCCTGACTTAGGTTTTCCCAGTGTTTTCCCACTGCGCATAAAAAAGATTGCGACAACGAATGCCGGCCTAGTGGCACCTTTTTATCCCATAATCGTGTCTGGTAAGCAGACCCCCTCTTTCTCCTTCCTTCGTCTCGCCCATACTGAAATCGCATCATCGCATCAGCAAACATCATGAGCACGTTTTGTTTTTCAAAATAGACATGTATTGGTATCGATAAAATGAAAGAATAGAGGCGAGACGAATCAATATACATAAGTTGATGGAGGGAGAAATTTTAACACATACAATGAAACATTGAAACCGATCGTATATCTGTTAGACAGAGGCAGAGAAATGAGAGAGAGAGAGAGAGAGAGAAAAGGGGAGATAGAAGTAGAAGAAGAAGTACAGATAAAAATTTGGAATTTAAACGTAGTTAAAATATTAAGTTCAGTTCCCACAGTAAAAAGTTCAGTTCCCACAAATCAAATCTAACAGCAAGAGAGAAGTAACTTTTGGATTTTATATTTTTTCAAGGTTATTCCAATATATCAAGGGTGCTTCAAACATTCATTAAGTCACTTTCACAATGGAGACCAAACTTCATGGTCAGATTAAATACTCATGATTCCAGTGAAACTCCAGAGTTTTGAAACACATCTAGGATAATGTCAAAAGTGTAACAAACATTCTTTGTTTGCGCGAGGCTAGTTTGCAAATTCGGTGAGGCTTATTAAACATACTGGTTCGGAATACTTTGTAATCTCCGAAATTCCCAGTTCATAGATTTTCCAGACCGGGTCAATCGGTTTACGGGGTCACTTATGTTTGGGTCAGGCCCTATCAAAGGGTCATCAAAAGTGGCCCGGAGTTGGCTTTGGAACACGCACAAAAAGAGAGAGTTTGTGTAAAGTAAGAGAAAAATAAAGATAGAGAGAAGAAGAAGAGAAAGACGCAGCGAAGACACGATAACAATACATCAAGAAAGAGAGGAAGAGAGAAAGACCAATGAAAAACATGAAAACTAGATTATAATTATGCCAAATACATCAGCAGCATTGACCTGTTCCCAATGTTGTTAAGCCGACAAATGCTGTGCTTGTAGAAATCCCTGTCTCTTGCATCCAAAAGATCGTTAAATCCTTTTTAAGTTGGTCGAAGGTTTGGAAGTAGCGATTTCTCTTGTATGTTTTCATGGATAAAAGCAAGTGATTGTACAATGTCGTGAGGTCTGGTAAGTAAGCTGGATGTGCCAGATATAGACCACATACAGACCAAGATTGGTAGTGATCTTTTATATCCTGATGGCACCGAACAACTTTTCTATTGGCAAGATTTAACTGTTTTTAGCAGGTTCAACAGAAACCCATTACAGCTGATCACAGTGATTCTTCTTATTAAAGGTGTGACTACGAGAAAGAAGCTGAAAATGAACAATACTAGCAGTTTTCTACGATACACACAGCATATCCTTCTGTAGGAGATGAATGCTAGATTTAGATATCAAAGCAACAGGACATTTATAACAAATGATACAAACGCTTTCTGTTTTCCTACTCAACACTTATTTTCCAACACACGTTGTTTAGTGACATGAGCTCAAATACTCAAATGTATTGTAGTTGTTTGGTGAGGTACCTACTTGGAAAGCCTTCACGTTTAACACAGTTGTTGAAAATGTACGTGAATGGTTTCTGATGAATCGTCGAGCCTTTGAGCTTATTCGTGGCACGTTTGACTTGAATCATCTTCAATTGCTTCCTACAATTGGCCCTCATCGATAAGTGATGGCCGACAACAACGTGGAATATTTTTTCATGGTTTCATCTCCGTTACGAAATGTTTGAGGCTGTGCTTTCACTCACCGGGTTTGCCCCAAATGGTTAACATTTTTTCATGCTTTATCTGCAGCTTTTGTGCAGAATTTAAATTCGTAAGTTAAATCTTTAAATTTGTTAATCTGTATTTGACGCTTTTACTTTCACCATCTGTTTTCCAAAGTGTACGCGATCAAGTAGGTACGTATTATCGTGGAAACTTTTCAGAAGCCAACCATAGATTAAGTTGACGTCTACTAACCATCGTGCAAGTAGGTAACTCACTTCAATGTCATTATATATACGAACTACAGGGATGACTTAAGGTTTCAAATCTGTCAAAATCTCCGATTTCTCGATTCATGAGCATCGCATCTAATGATAAATCTCAATAGGGTTTAAGTTATACGTAGGGCTAGGATTTTGATGAAATTGCATCTTTTTTCTGGTAGATCAGAAACGCATAACATTTAGTATTTATATGTTCCATGTCGTACTCAAACTTATAAGTTCGATTTGTTAAGGCATCTTTTTGCATTTTTGCCTTTATGTGTTGTATATGTCATTTTTTGGAATTATAAGTTATTTTTTGGTTATTTTTTATCATTTTCTTCGTTCCTGAGTAGTTGTTGTACGCTACTTGTTTACGAGCCTTGATTTTCACATGGAGCATTAACGAGAAAGAATTAACATGAGTAAAGAATCATATTCTTCTATTTTTATCTACTTCCCGGAATAAAATTTCAGTTTAAAATTAAAACAGTTAATACTGTTATTTTTTCTACGTTTACTGCTACAGTCTGACAATTTAGGGGACATGAAGCAATGAATACAAATTTCTTTTATCTTATAGGTTAAATCACGCGCCATGAATTATTTTTATAGTCTTTTGGGTCATTTTTAAAGTCATTTTTTGGCAATTGTTGCGTCATAAATGCATCTTTTTAAGGGCATTTTTCACCAATTTATAGGTCATCAAATTCCTGCCCTAGTTATATGTGTTAGCAATGAACCTTATAGGTTTTATTGACAAAAATAGAAATGTCTAAAATAATGAACGTTACTGGTAACTGATCCTTAAAAAAAAGTCGGGACATTATCGCGTCTTAACGTCAATTTGAAAAATATTGAGACTACGAACAAAAGAAATGAACAAAATCGGGACGTCTAGTAGCCTTAGGATACACTTAATATTACTATTTTATTGGACCTACAGTTTAACGTGGGATCCGAACCATTTGTGTCCCCACCCGTGTAATGTTCATTGAGTATCAAAAATGTATCTCGATTTGTAAAAGTCACGTTGCACTTGTCCACACCTATTTAAAGTAATTGTTTCTCACATAAAGAAGTTCACAGATAAAAGCGCGATCCAACAACACCATAAGTGATTCAACTACTTTATTAACATATAAATCTAAAACTAAATTGAGAGGAAAATATTATTTATTTGAATTTGGTAGAGTCACTAGGGCCATTTCTTAATTTAGACGATAGAAGGAAAACTGGTGAAAGTCATTTTTCAATAAGGTTTATTTATGTCGAGAGAATGGAATCTACGCAGCAATATATAAACACTGGATTGTAAAGGAAGTCGTACTTCACCCATGGTTAGCCCCACGAGTGGACTACGACTAAGATTATCATTCATGTTTTACATCTTGCTACGCATAATCAATTTTCTAGGCAGAAACAAAACCTTATTGAAAAGTGACTTACACTAGTTTTTCTTCGAAAGTTCCAAATGTTATAAAAACGAGAAAGAATACTCCTTTCGAACCCTGTGCAACCACAGTAATCAGTATATAATTCATTGAATTTCTGGCTACTAACATCTTTATCAAGATTATATTCTATTGCGAACTTCATGAAGTCAGCACAATCAATATGACAAGATATTCCCCGCTAAAACCAACAAAACAATAAAATATTATCCTTGAATCAATTATTTGTACATGAGAGAAAATTTAGTGAGCAACCTTTTCGTCAAAAGACATTTCGTCCAAAGGACATTTTGTCCAGAGACATTTAGTCAAAAGGCAATTGGTCCAGTGACATTTGGTCCAAAGAAAATTTCGTCCAAAAGACAATTGGTCCAAAGAACATTTCACCCAAAGGACATTTGTCCAGAAGCCAATTGGTCCAAACGGTATTTCGTCCAAAAGAGACTTTTGTATAATTGTCTATGCAATTCTGATAAGCACAATAATAAGACTGTAAATTGTATTTCCAGTTGTTTTCGTTGGAACAATAAGTATCTTACACAATATCTTTAATATGTACTAGAGTACCTTCAGAATGTTTGGGGTTTGGTTTCCATACAGTATTGCCACGTTACAGCCGAAAAATTCGAAGAAACGGAATTTTAAACGTTAAATCTTAAAAGTATCCCACAATTATTTTCCTTTACTGCGTGCTATAGACAACTGGTATACATCATTTGAAAGCCTGTTTTATTTTGATTCGAATGTGGTATAAATTGTAGCAATCGACCATTTAGCGTACTCTCTATATCCATTTAAACTCAAACCTATGACTTCCTCTGCGAAGGTTCGGAGTTCCAAAATTTTCCAAAATAGCGGCTTGACCACAACTTATTATGAAGAATTTATGTAGTTTGAATCACAAAGGTATATAGAATATTGCTGGAAAATCCCTTGCTTCTATATTTTCTTTTTCTAAACCTCCGCTTTCGGGTCTATAACGATTGGACTATGTTGGCAACTTAGCACCACAAATTCTGACTTAGAATTTCCCTGTAACCGTAAAGGTACAATCGGAAATGTTTGTTTGTTCAATCCCTACAATCCACGTAATTTAATGCACAATAATTTTAGGAATAATACAATCACTTAGAGGTACAACGACAACTTAGCACTCTAATTTTTGACTGGGAATTTCCCGGTATCGGTGAAAGTACATTCGAAGATTCTTGTTGGTTCAATGAGTACAATGGAAGTACTTGAAGCTGCAATTTTTTTTGATCATAGTACAATCACTTGGGGTGCTAACTTGACTTAGCACTCCAAATTTTGACCGGGAGTTTCCCGGTATCGGTAAGGGTACAATCGAAGATTTTTATTTGTTCAATGAGTACAATGGAAGTATTTGAAGGTACAGTTATTTTTATCAATAGTACAATCACTTGGGGTGCTAACTTGACGTTGTGCGCTAAACTTTGATCGGGAATTTCCCGGTTTCAGTGAGGGTACAATCGAACATTTTTGTTGGTTCAATGAGTACAATGGAAGTACTTCAAAGTACAATTATTTTTATCAATTCTACAATCGCTTGGGGTGCCAACTTGACATACGCATTTTAACTGGGTATTTAGCAACATCGCTCGGTCTCTTGGAAGTCTGAGGTTCCGCAAAGTTAACCTAAGGAAACAGTTTCCATTCTGGAAACCAGCTTCCAAAAATTCCCCGGAAAGAGGCAATAGTATCTCGAATTTCCCAATACAGAACACATACGTGTAAAACGAGAAATTAACGCAGAAAACATTAAATAAGGGAGAACAATCACGGTTGGAAGCTAAAACGGAAAAATATAACCTGATTTTAACTAACCCGCCTTCTCTCGCTGCCACTTTCTCGGCATTAATTAGTATCTGTGCGTGACATTCGAGTTGACTTACATTACTTTCTGTGCGAAATTAGTCATCAATATGTATATGAAATTGAAAAGAGTAATGAATTCTGATGCTTCCCAAATTGAATTGGAAGTCGCCGTGGCTCAGTGTGTCGGACTGCCAATCGGACGGCCCGTGTTCAAATCCCAGCTATAGGACGCTGGAGACTTTTATCGCACTCATTCGCCTATCAAATTTAGTGCCAGAGCTGCCTTGTTATTTCTGGACACCTTGGGTGGTAATGTCCTGTGTGGCTGAGTGGTAACACTCGCCGCCTTGTAATCAAGGAGTCCCGGGTTCCATTCTTGGTAGGGGCATAAGTGGTTCGGAGCTCACTTTAAACTGTAGGTTCCGTCCTTCGGACGTAATCTTTATCCGATAGAAGGCAATGGCAAACCACCATCGATTCACCATGCCGATTGTCACTATGCCACTTATAAATGGGAGCGATTACTCACTAATTAGATACCAAATCTAATCGAAAACGCTCGCACGTGGACTAAGCACCCCATCTCACTTCGTGCCGCGGATCGAGAATATTCAGAGCGCTACCTCCACATCCCCAATGTGCTTTTCACAACGCGTCCTAAACGCGGATACCTTTGCCTTTACTAAAAACGAATTCCCTTGCTTCTCAAATTGTATTAGCTTGCTCCTAAAATGAAATTGTAATCTAACCTAATTTGACCTAACCAGAAATATGCAAGAAGTTTCTGATATATATTTAAAAAGAGCAAAATAGCAATTTGGTTATTAAAGTTAATAGGTTCAACATTGGCATTTCACTATGCATCAGTATTCCCGGCCGCAAAACGCACGCTCGCCTGTATTTCGACTGAAAAATGCACAAGGGAAAATGCACGGTCGCAAAACGCACGCCACCGTTTCTAGCCGTGTGGTTGTGATCCGATATTCGACAACTTCACATACCTTTCAATATTTATTTCATATTTTTTTAAGAACTTTACATGTTCTTCCTTTTTGCTTAATAATCTAACTTTTGCTTCTTTTGTATTTTTAGACATTTGATTATTTATTTATGTTAGAAATATGTTTTCAAATATTATGTTAGAAATATGTTTAATATTTTTTATTCTCAAAGTCACATTGATTTCCCTTCCACATCTATTAGCGTTGTGGTGCCATCTCTTATTGTTCTGCTGAACTACGTGATTGCTTTCCAAGGGTGACACGCTTATATAAGAGAGAATATACAATAAAGCATAATGCAGGCCGCTCCATCCCTAGTAATGCCGTCAATAGGTGCTCGTGAAAGAAACAATGCAACAAATCAATGTCAACTTGGTTAAAATTTATGACGAGTATTTCTAGTTAGACATTTTAGTATTTTTCTTCTGGTTTCAAAATTCTTTCATTAAAGAAAACAAAACATTTTTGAAGTATTTGTTGCGTGGCTTATAAAGCGAATTTCCATACCGTTGCAGCTTTTTAGCCCAACCAAAATTGTATTTTCGATACCTGGGATTTTCGATATATATATACTCCCGAAATTCGAATCTGCTCACAAAACTCCAACTGGAAGAAGAAGCCAAGGGCATCGGAACGATAGTAAATGAGAGCAAAACAAAATACATGATAATGTCAAGACATGAAAACAGAGGCCAACCACAGGAACTGAACACAGGAAGGAAAACTTTTGAAGGGGTATCAGATTTTAAATATTTGGGAAACATATTAACAAACGACAATAAAGTACATAACTGTATAAACGACAGAATATAAGCAGGGAATAAAGCGTATGTAGCCAACTGCCACATGATGAAAAGCAAAATCATAACAAGATGTACTAAAATTCAGATGTACCAAACACTAATTAGGCCAATAGTAACGTACGGAGGAGAAACGTGGACACTCACGTCCTCAAAGGAAAATGTCCTTAGAGTGCTCGAAAGAAGAATTGAAGACCTGAATTGAAAAGCATTCAAAGTACACGTATTTTCATTTTTCTGTTCGTCGGTATCTATGTTCCAAGGGCTATCCACTTGCATAAATATTACATCCTAATCCTACCACAGAAACCCTTTTTTAACACAAAATAATTTCCGCTGAATAGGATAGTGACACGAAGACCTTGGACTGTTTTTCGTTCCTCCTGAAAAATATACTCCGGTGGACTTGAGATGCTTTTTCAATTCAGGTCTTCAATTTTAGGGAAAATATTTGGACCAGTAAGCGAACGAGGAGACTGGAGGTAAGATACAATGAAGAATTGGATAGACTGATAAAAAGAAAGGACATAGTGCGATTTATAAGAGTGCAACGCATACAATGGCTAGGACATGTCGAAAGGATGGAGGACTCAGCCATGCCCAAAAGCAGTGTGCGAATTAACGGGAAGGATGTCCGGGATTTCCCCCCTGGCAAATAAGTTTCCCTCCCTGACAAATTTATTTTTCGTCCCTGCCAAGGATAAATTTATCCCCCCTAGAAGATGTTTCGATCAAAATTAGATAGAAAATCGGAACAATTTTATTTGGCAGAAGTTGAAACTATTTTAATACAAGGGTATATGCACTTTTGCTGGCAGTTAAGAAGCCATTTGGAAGTCATTTCTTTTGAGACGTTTATGAAATAGCTTAATGTGAAAGATTTAGTATGATTGATTTGATTTGGTAACCTCCTATTGGAAAATGGGACTCTCCTTCCGCTGGTCTAGTGGTTACCGTCGCTGACTGCTAACCGTGTGGTTCCGAGTTCGATTCCCGGCTCTGCCAAGATATTTTTTTCCAAAGCGAGAGGGTCTAGAACGGTGCCCAATGCCCACCTACCATGGTGATGCCCTTGGGGAGCTGCTGTGAATAAAATACAGTGGTGATCACAGTTGAGAGATTTGGCTCAACTCTCCCAACACGTCTGGTCAGCGTGCGAGCAGTAGACCAATTCATCCCTTCGAGAGAGGCCTAATCCAGTAGTGGATTGAATATGGCTGTGAGTTATATAAATATATATATATATATATTACCTTTTGAAATCCGTGTGTTATGTTTATTCCTCCCCCCCTGGCTAAAAAGTTTAATTCGCACACTGCCCAAAAGAATGCTCAAAGGAAAGCTATACACAATAAGAACGGGTCTAGGCCAAATCGTCGAAAGGCATAACGTCGAAAAACAAAAACGATCATATCGTCGAAAGAATTGGACAAATCGTCGAAAGAAACGGTCAAAGCGTCGAAAGATATGGTCAAAACATCGAAACGCTAAACGGACAAAGCGTCGAAAGGCATAACGTCGAAAATAAAAAACGGTCATAACGTCGATAGAATTGGACAAATCGTCGAAAGAAACGGTCAAATCGTCGATAGATATGGTCAAAACGTCGAAACGCTAAACGGTCAAAGCGTCGAAAGGCATATCGTCGAAAATCAAAAATGGCCATAACGTCGAAAAAACTGGACAAATTGGAAGAAAGCGGTCAAAGCGTCGAAAAGCAAAAACGGTCAAAGCTTCGAAAGGCATATCGTCGAAAGGATCCGGTAAATCGTCGAAGGAAACGGTCAAAGCGTCGAAATGCAGAAACTGTTAGAGCGTGCGAGAGAGGGAAAAAAATCACCACAGAAAGGGAAAAAATACCCACTGAGTAACCGGACCTATAAGTGTAACTTATATTAATATATCTCTTTAAATGTTATAATGTTACGATAATAGGCTTTGTAAAACAGTTGATTGCGATTTTATTTTCTCTTTATTGTAGAGATATAAGGAGTATTTGTGTTTTGGAATACAAATATGATTATGATCAGTAAAATTTTATAGATTCTTGTTTTTCGTCTATGAGGTCATGGTGCTGAATTGATTACTGAAAGTTTCTTTGAATGGAAAATATTATATTATATTATACACTTTAGAGATTACATGCTTCCTATTTTTTACATGATATAGGTCTAAAAATAATTTTGCTTGGTGAAGGGTCTATTAACTCTTAGGGTAAATATTAACCAATATCTGAAGAAGCATATCTCAAGACAATGAAGTCTATTACATACTCCTACAAATGAATTCAGTAAATATGAAAGAAAAGTCTATTTTCGATATACCGTAAACATTTTCATTACATAAGCTTTCATATAAAGTTAACAAATATGAAAGAGAAAAGGTTTTCATCACAATATTGACAATAAATCACAACCATACTCAATCCGCTAGTGGATGAGGCCTCTCTCCGAAGGGAGGAGTTGGTCTACTGCTCCTACGCTGACCAGACGGGTTGGAAGAGGAGAGTCGAAGCTCTCACTGTGCTCACCACTGTCTTTTATTCACAACAGCTACCCAATTGTCCTCACGATGCTGGGTCAACACCGAAATTTTTTAGGCCCCACCGGGAATCGAACCCGGGACCGCTCACACTTAAAAAAAATCTCGTTTATTTAACTTTCATAGTACATTGCGTTTATTTATACGATTGGGATAATTTATTTTTCGTTTATCTTTCTTAACCTACTTACGGACAACACAGTTAAAATCACATCCATGCCCGATGCGGGATTCGAACCCGCGATCCTGGAGTCGCTAGACTACCGCACTAGCCCGCACGACCACCTGGATCGGCAACTAGGCTACGCAGAAGCTTTATAAAGTTCATTATATAAGTCTAAAAGTAGATTTAATACATATTAAAGAATAGGTCTATTTTCAAGGGGGAAAATTGTCCGTTACGTAGGTCTACAACTAAATAATCATAAATATGAATGAAAATGTCTTGTAAAATCTAAGGTAAAGATTAAGCACGACCTAAAGAAGCACATATTTCAACATGGCCATTACATAGACCTATAAAAATATTTAGTAAATGTGACAAACTCTGTTTGGAACATAAGAATATTCATTACAATGCTAACAATTAACTAACTAAATGTGAAATGAAAGTCCTTGTAACTTTTAAAGTAAAAAATAAGCAAGAGAAGCAAACAACACAATAATGTCCAACACATAGGCATAAAAATAAATTTAATAAACAGGAAGGAAAAGTCTGTTTATAACACAAGAATTGTGTAAGCTTAGGAATATGTGTAATAGATATTTAAAAAAGAGCCTGTTTTGAACACAAAATGTTCATACATAGTGTTACAAATAAAATCACAAATATAAAAGATATGTTTTTAATACAAAGATGTTCTTTATATACGTCTAAAATTAAACCTAATAGATACGTAAAACAATATTTGTTTTCAGCGTAAATATGTCCATTACATAAATCTACAAACAAATGGGAGGGCATAGGACAAAATAGTCTTAAGCCACATTTATACGATTCAGCGAAATATGAGAATGAAGATTTCAAAATATTCCCCCAGTTGCTGCTTCTAACTGGGACGAGACCCCTTAATTCCTCTTGCTAAGGGAACCGACCGTGGTAGACGCCTGATGTACAATCCATACCTTCACGTCGTGGGGCCTGTTAGTACCCAAGCAACTTCTTGGCGAACGAACATGGATAGGCTGCTCACCAACCCGCATTGCCAAACAGCGTGGTGAGTCAAATGTCTGCACCCCCTTTCTATACACATGATAATAAAGCAAAGAAACAGCAACGGAGGACCTCATTGCCCGGACGACGGAATGCAGCTGGCAACGGCAGCGGTCAGTCCTGCAGGAAGTCAGACGGTCAAAATACCCGGTTTTGGAGTGTAGACTGCCAGAATACCAACTTGCAATTCGAACAGACTTATACGTGGCGACTCTGAACTGTCAGTCACTTGCAGGAGAGGACAAATTACAAGAATTGGAGAATGAACTCAAGAGGATTAAGTGGGACATCATCATAGGACTATCAGAAGTGTGGAGGAAGAATGAAGAACAATTGGAAACTACTGTCAGGGCATATGTTCTACTTCTAAGGAATATAAAATAAAAAACGACGGCATTGGCTTTATAATTAATAAAGACCTGAAGACATGGATCACAGAAATTGAAGTAATTTCCAGTAAAATCGCTCGAGTAGTAATAAAAATTAACAAGAGATACAGTATGGAACTTATACAAGTATATGCTCCAACAACGTTACATCTGGAGGGGGAAGTCGAAAACCTACACGAGAAGATTCAGAAGATTTTTGATAGTAGCAAATCGCATTACAAAATTGTAATGGGATACTTTAATGCGAAACTAGGATCTAAACAAAGAAGTGACACGAAAGTGGGAAAGTGGCAAAGAAAGCAAGAGAGGAGAGAAGATGGTAGAATTCTCAGAAGCCAACAGACTGTTAATTTCCAATACATATTTCAAGAAACCTACCCAGAAAAAATGGGGATGGAAAGGCCCAAATGGGACTAAAAACGCAATATACTACGTTTTATCGAATAACAGGGAAATTCTGCAAAACGTGTGTGTTCTGAACAGTTTCAAAATCTCGAGTGATCATAGGATGGTAAGATGAAAGCTAAAACTAAGTACTAGAGTTGAGAGGAAGAAGCTTATCAGAGGAAAGCTGCCACTTTTAGATATGGAATACCTAAGGAAACACAGATAAATATTCTAGATAGAATAAGCAACAGATTCTGTGCCTTGGAAGAGTTAGAAGATAAAAAAGACATCAATGACAGAAATAAAATACCGACTGAGATAATAAGAGAGACATCCAAAGAAATAGCAGGTATCAAAAAGAAAAAGAGAGCATAATCTCAGAAGAAACAAAACTCTTGATGACGAAAAGGAGGGAAATGAAAGAATAGGAAATTCACATAAAGATGATTGAGCGCATAGAGGTAAATAAAACCGTAAGGAAGAAAATGAGAGAGATTGGACGAAGATACAACGAGCATGTTGTTAGAAATACAATCGAGGAAAACAAGAGCCTGCAGAAACCCAAACAGTAGCTCATGATAGGCAAACAACAAATAACTGCAGTTAATAGACCAGACGGGTCCGCAACACGAAATAAGGAAGAAATTATTAAAATTTTTGAATATTTCTACAGAGAATTGTACTACTCGGAAGAAGAACTAGGAAAAGAAGATTCAGAAGAAAATGATGGAGATATCCCACGTAATGGAACAAGAAGTGGATAAAATACTTCGAGGGATGAAGAACGAAAAATCGCCAGGAAAAGATGGACTCACAGCATAGATGTTTAAATGGAGGAGGTGAAAAGCTGAAAGAGCAATTTGATTAATTATTCTCTATGTGCCTGAGGAAGAGAAAAATACCCTAAAGTTGGAATAATGCTGTTATTGTTTTCTTAAACGAGAAAGTGGTCAAAGAACGCGTCAAGAACTACAGACCAATTAATTTATTGACAGATCTACTAATGTCTGGGATTCACAGATTTTGAAAAAGCTTTCGATTCGATCTCCTTGGCAGTAGTACTTAAATCACTTAAACATCAAGGCATCGAAAATGCATACATCAAGTTACTGCGAAACATTTACTCGACTGTCATATCTGTCATTAGACTACATCAAGAAAGTGAAAAATTTAAATTTGGAAAAGGGGTAAGGCAAGGTGATTCTATTCCTCCAAAACTGTTTTCAGCTGTCCTGGAGAGACTGTTCCAAAATTTAAACTGGGATGAAGTTGTAATAAAGATCAATGGCGAATATCTTCATCACCTACGATTCGCTGATGGTATAGTCATGTTTGCTTCAATGCCGAAGAACTACAAACCAGAATGAAAGAGCTGTGTAATGAGAGTTCGAAAATATGACTTAAAATGTGTTTAAGTGAAACAAGTAATGTACAAGAGTACTGTACAATCAACATGCTGCAAAGAAGAAAATAATTATGAGTTGATGAGTATGTTTACTTGGGCCAGCTCAAGACATCGAATGATAAGTTGACTGATGAAGTAAATAGAAGATGTACAATGGCGTGGAGTTCGTTCGGAAGACTACACTTTATTTTCAAAAGCAAACTACCAATGTGTATCAAGCATAAAGTTTATCAATGTGTCTTACTTCTTGATAGAAGTTAAATGTAATTAAATGATCTTTTAATGTAACTTTGTTTGAGTGTAATGGAACAATAGTATCCGCGTTCATTAGAAAGACAGTTTAATACTTAGTGATGCAGATATTGACATTGTGTTTCCAAAATGGATTATTAAGCGCCATATTCAAAAGTGCTGGTTGAGGTATTAGTGCAATATGAGAAGTTGTAGTGTTCTGGTACATGATTGATTTGTACTCGTACATGCTTAAAGGATATAATTGTTTGATTAGGGTATATTGTGCACGTAATTTGAGAAAAAAACAGAATACTCCAAGATATTAACAAATGGGAAATGATATGTATTGCGAATACACTATGAGTTATGGTAAAGTATGTTTTACTCTGCCGATTGTTCTTATAAGGGATGAAATCGTTATTTAGTACAATAAAAGTTCTTTGTGGATAACTATACATTCGTATATATATATATATATATATATATATATTGCGTATCTTGAATATCCTGTATTTGTAATTGCTAAGTGGATGAACTGTAGATACTCCCCTGGCCACTTCACACGAAATGGGGTTTAGTATGTTAGGAGTCTATACATAATACTTGTAATGATGCACTGCTGTGAAACTTGGACATTGAGTGCGGAAACGACTCAAAGATTGGTCCGGATTTACCACAGGTGCCCTAGGCCCGGGGCCAAGGGCGCAACTTTCACAGGGGCGCACTTTAAAATGATATATGAAAAATCGTCATTTAAAACGTGAATCAAAATGTACTTAGCAAAAATTTTAAGGGCGATTCAGGGGAGCACCAAACAATATCACATAACTGACTGCATATAATTGAAAGTTAATTTGCATTACAAATATAAAAACAAAAAATAGTACTTATAATAGGAGTATTATTGACTTCTACTTTTGTCTCTGTAGACATCAATAACTCCGTATTTTTAGTAAATGCTACATGTAGAGCGTGGCAGTCATGTATATCCCAGATAATGGGCAACAAGTGCATTGTGTTGAAGCACTCTATATGTATGAAGGCGTAATTTACGCGAGATGTTTCGATATGAAGAAAACTTAAGTGTCTTTTCTTCATCTTTTTGGGGGTGGTGGGAGCAATGAGTAGGTACCGTGCTTTCGAATCCTGCTATCGACCGTCCTGACTGAAAGGTTCTCTCCCATCAATCGGGGATCCGGGAACTACGCATATATTTAGATAAAGGAGGGTCGCGAAGGAATACTGGCAAAATCTGCCGTTCTGACAGCAAAGGATCAATCCAATATGGCCGTCCGAATGTCATTCCAATCAACGTTTGCAAGCAACTTTGCACCCATTTCACGTTGACAGATTGACTTAATATTTTGCAGACTAGTGTATTTCCAAATACAACATATTTGTTGGGTCGAAATGTTTCGAAAGTCGCCATAGTGAATACAATATGGCCACACAAACTGTTATTTTATGAACGACTCGTGCTAGAGAAACGAATTTTGGTATGAAAGTACAATATCACTAGACGTTTACGAAAGGTATTATTAAACTGTTCAAATTTTCGCCATCTTGAATCCAACATGGCCGCCCAAAGTCCGTTACCAAACAGCTCGTGCTGTAAAACCGAGATTTGGTATAAAGGTGCATTATCACTTGCAAGTTATGAAAACATTACAAACTATTCACAATGTCCGCACCTTGAAACCAACATGGCCGCCAAATACTCATGCACGTCTAGTGATACTGTACTTTCATACCAAAATTCGTTTTTCTAGCATGAGTCGTTTAACAAATGACATTTTGGATGGCCATATTGGATTCAATACGGCGACTTCCGAGACGTTTCGATCCAACAAATGTGTTGTATTTGGAAATACATCAGTCTGCAAAACATTAAGTCAATCTGTCAACGGGAGGTGGGTGCGACGCTACTTGCAAAAGTTGATTGGAATGACCTTTGGGCGGCCATATTGGATTTACCCTTTGTTGTCGGAACGGCATATTTTGCCAGTATTCCTTCGTGACCTTCCTCTATCTAATTATATACGCAGTTCCCGCATCCCTTTGTTGGGAGAGAACATTTACTTGTGAAGTTTTTAAGATTTTCCTTCAGTTTCACCACACGAACGCCAGGATGGAACTTAACTAAGACACCGGAAGCTACCATTCCATATCTTTCCCAGCCTTATCTTAATATGGCTAAAGACTAAAAACTTTTCAAATAACCGAAACTGTTTTTATGACAGTAGAAACAAGCATAATTTTTCTCTAACTTCACCTGATATCTTTAAAATATTTCCGAAGATAGATCTGTCTATGTATTCAACGTGGTGAATGAGTTTGTAGTATTGTTTTTGTCCATTCCTAGAGATTTTGTATTCTGAAGTTGCTAGTTTTTAGGAGCAAGGTTATTTTTTTAAAGTTTCTTTATGGTTTTTAGGCATCTAAGGTTCATGTGACTGAGGAAAACCCTGGGAAAACCTCATTCAGGATGATCGGCTACTGGGTTGAACCCACGACCTCCCGAATACTAAGCCAACTTTCAATCACTGAGCCACTCCTGCTCGGTTTAGGAGGGACATATTGATGGGTATATACACGGGGGTTCAGTCAGGCGATCGGAAATGTTTGGCCGTTGTCGGTTTCATGACGTATGAAGGAGTTGTAAAGGTGTAAAGCAAAGCAAAGTTGGGCTCCTTTCCTACATAGCGAACGAAGCGATTTACAGACTTTTAATCAATACACAATATACATATTTACCACATTGCAATATACATACAGTATTGGTTAAATATTTTCATAATTGAGTAGGACGAACACAACCTAAATATGATGATTTATAACATATAATTGAAGGTAACACGATTCACACTCCAATCAGATTCTAGATTTCCAAGTAATTAATTTTCTGTATCTACACACACAAAGTCGGAGTGAAGAATGAGTAAAGAAGCATAATTTTAGGCAACGTTAACCAGCGGTGGATTTCGGTTTCATTTTTTGGCCTGGGCCACTACTTAGCGGAATAATATGTATACTGCGTGGAAGGAGGATTACATGGGCGCCGACTGCGGGCGCAGTCCCTCACTTTTCTTGCGCATTCGACTCGTGAAGAAAGATACAGAAATTCGTCTTTAAAATCTTAAACAAAAGGGAAGAAATGCTTCCTCATTCTCGATAATTTATCCCCCACCGACCATACTACCAAATAAAGTTAACTGATAAGAAGTTTGTGTCATTGGCTCGCCTTATCTTCTCAATTATTATGAGATGTTACAAAATCAATATTTTCAAGCTCGAGCAGTTGCAAAATTCTTTTAGAACTAGCAGAAATTTATGATCGTAACTGAAAGAATATATTTCCTACTGGTCGGTTGTTGAATATGAATTCTTATTTATGTTTTTTATGCCTATTCCTCTTGTATATTGGGTAATCGTCTAACTTGGAATTGGAGAAAAATTCTTTAATTAAAATGTAGATAAGGGAATTTATAGGCCTATCAGTAGTCATTAGATGCGAAATATAGAAATATTATAACATTATTACTTTTAAAAATAAAGTGATAATTTACAGAGAAAAAGTTACGCTGGGGTTCAATTAGTAGTGCGCTCACTTCTCGTGCTAGAGGTCGTACGATCAATCCCTGCTCATGCCATGTGGGCTTTGTGGTGGACAAACACCGTGTGCGTGTGTTTTCTCGGGGTTCTCCCGTTTCCTCCTACTTTCTTCATTCCACCAATTCATTCCATCATCATCCATATGGCCTGAGCTATAGTTGCCTAAAGGCCTTATAATAAATTCAAAATGAAGCTACACGTACACAGTAATCAGCTTGAACTAAACCAATCACTTCGGAATAAAAGGTGCAATGTTTGCTTTGAGTTGGACACGTTATTTTAGATTCCCAGCCACCAAATATCTGATGCTTTTCATGGGGACCCATCTGAGATATTTAATCCCGAAAAGGCACTTCACGGCAAAGGGCCATATTCTAACTGTTAACGAACATAATGTACTGCTCCCTATGCCTCCCAGCAAGCCCAATTATGAAGAAAGAAAGAAAGATAGAAAGAAAAACCGGAGAAAGATAGACCGTCTAGAGAGCAAGTAAATTGAATATAGAGTAAGGAAAACTTCTTTTCTTTTATAAACTGTTACATATACTGAAAGCAAATGGCCATTAATGGATACTGAACAGGAGGTGATACATGCCAGATGGTATGGCGACAATGCCCGCCATTTTGAAAGCGACTATTTGGACTATGCTTAAAAAAGTTAAATACTAAGTGGATTATGTGATATATCAATCTGTGCTGGAATGTACCAAGAAACCCATTAACGAAGTCAATTTTGGCGTAACTCTAATCCTGCACGACAAAATGAACCGTGAAATTTACCTGGAGAAGGTCACTTTCACGTAGCATTATGCCTTCATTTTCCCTTAGTGTATTTAAAACTTTATAGTTCACTTCATTTCGCGGCCATAAGGATCATATTTTCCAAAATAGGGTCATATTTTCCTGTACCTTTAATGTATCCGTTTGATTTTTTTTGTTCCTTCAACTGTTTCAACAAAAATATTTATCATCATTCGTTCATTTATTCTACAGACCAATTTCACGTGTACTTTGTCGTTCAAGATTAATTATGTTAAAACTAGCTTCATTATTGGGTCTCTTGAAACATTCCAGCACAGACATTGGACAGTTAATATTTAAAAATTTTAAAACATAGTCAAGCTGGCCGCTTTCAAGATGACGGTCATTGTCGTCATACTGTCCGGCATGTATCACCTCTTGTCCAGTATTCATGATTTTCAATACATACAACAATCCGGATTGCATAAAATCATAAATACTTAAGAGCATGAAAGATATCTGGGTCCCTTACCTGGCAAGACTCCTCACGGAATGTCTAAGGCAGGGGAGGTTTGCGCAAAGATGGAAAGAGGCTAATCTAATTATCTTTTTAAAAAGCTCAGACAAACCCAGGGTGAGTCCAAGATCCTATCGACCAATCTGCCTTCTCAACGTCATTGGGAAAATATTTGAAAAAGTAATAATAAACCGCCTACAACAACATCGTGAGGAATTGGAATATGATTAAATACAGTTTGGCTTCCGCAAAGGAAGATCGACACAGGATGCTGTTAACAAGCTATGTGATTGTGTTGGTAGGGCGGATGGAAAATACGTAATAGCAATTTTTGTGGATATTAAAGAGGCGTTTGATAACCTGTGGTGGCCGACGCTATTTGTTGGATTAAGTAAACTAATTATTCCGGCATATATCATTCGGGTGCTCGAGGATTACTGCAGAAACAGGATAATCAATCTCTGTACTCCGGGAATAAAATTGGAAAGAATACCGAACAAAGGATGTCCGCAGGGGTCGATATGTGGTCCTATCTTCTGGGACATATGTATCGACCCTTATGTGAAAGAATTAGACCAACTGCGAGAGGTCTTGTCGGTGGTTGCCTACGTGGATGATATCGTAGCAACAGCGGAGGCGGACTCCAGAAGAGAACTAGAAGTCAAAGCGAACAATATACTAGACACATTAAAAAATGGTGCGAAAAAAATAAACTGACTGTGTACGCGGAGAAGACAAATTATATGATTCTGAAGGGTAAATTAGAAAGAAATTCAGTAATAAAGTACAATGGGAAGACAGTAAAGAGAGTAAAATCATTTAAATACCTAGGTACCGCTAACAAAATACTCAAGATGGGAAACAAACTAATAACAATTGCAACAACAAAATTTGGCTTACCATTGAAACTAATTAATTTATATCATAATCAGATTTTATGTGCAATAGGAACTTATGAAGCGAGTGCGGAGTATGGCGCACAGACTGACTGAAAACAAGAAACTGGCTGAGAAACTAAACCGAGCACAGAGAGCTATATTATTGAGGATGTCTGGGGCTTATAGGACAACCCCGGGGGTGGCTCTAAATGTAATCTTGGGTATAGCCCCCCTGCACCTGGAGGTACTCAAGATAGCTGCTATATATTGGACCAAAAAAGAAAATTTAATAAGAGCAACGGAGATTTTGGAAGAAATGCCTGGAACAAAAGAAGAAATATATGAAATAATAACATCAAAATGGCAAAAATATTGGCAAAAGAGTGATAAATCTAGAAGATTCTTTGGCATAATTGATAATATTTCTAATAGACTTACATGGGAAAACTGGAATCCAGGTCAGGGTGTGGTTCAGCTACTAAGCGGACATGGCCCGTTCAACGCGAAACATTTTGACTTTGGACTGGTAAATTCCCCTATGCGTGAGTGTGGACAGCTGGCAACTCCTGAACATGTGGTCCTCGAGTGCCCGGTCAACCAAGTGAATGAAGAAGGAGAGGTCATCCAGCAAATAGCGGACACGCGGAAGGAACTAAGAGTACTAACAGTGAAAGAGATGCTTGGGGAAGAACAAACAAGATATCCACTAGACCAACTTTCTACTAGCATCTCATATAAATAAAACAAAATATAAACGAAGAAATCAATGAAAGAAGATCAACAGGTAAATAACAACACTTAATTTTGGACTACTCAAGCCCGGGTATGTGTGTCGGGCGTGAGTCGGAACGGGCGTGGTCGCGCGCAGGCGGCGTGTTCCCATGAGCGGAAAAACAAAACAGTAAGAATGGTATCTAATGCGAACTTTGTGGATTCGATATCCCCTCCACGGTCATGGATACTTAGAATCATGGGGACCGCCGCCTGGCGAGACGCGTAGTGTGCGAATGGTTGCGTGTGCGTGTTAATATAAATTACGTGTGTTTAAAAAGTGAACGAGAGTTCCCCCAGAGTTTCTGCCGATTCGGTGGTCTGGACAGGATAACTCTGGATGGAGAATAAACTTGATAGTTGAAACCAAGTAAATAATCGGGTGTGATGAAGAGATGTGTGGAAATGTCTATATGTGACAGTGTGGTGAAGAAGAGGAAGAAGAGAGGAGACTTGGAACCGCCCCAATCCAAAGGATTTGGAGGATTCGTCCAGCGGCCCAGGACCTGGATCTTCAGAGTCGACTTCCCCACTTGAGTGAATGAGCGAGTGAATGTGTTAGAGTAGGGATAGAATTAGATTAGAATAGAGTAAAATGGGACCAGAAATTAACTTTTATCTATGAATACTGTTAGGGATTTTGTTTCATCAAGATGCATATGATTTATTGTAATATTTTGATAGTTTAATTGTTTTTTGTTCTAATAAATATTAATATTAGTGTATAGGAAATAAAAATACAGATAAAATATATTGCAATTTTCAAGGAAACACTGCTAAATAATTTTGTACATATAAAAATTATAGTATCAGTTTTAAGCTAGAAAAGGAGGAAGATCAGCAAAGCAATAATAACATTTTATTATATAATCTAATAATAAGATTTAAAAAAGCGAATAACTAATAAACAAAAACGTGAGGATTTCTGGTGTGACTAGATGTGTGAAAGAATACCCAAAGGAAACTTACAAAATAAATAAATAAAGTGAAGGGAAGGAAATAACAACAATAAAAATAATTGAAAATATATAAATAAATAAATGGAAGACATGCGTTAAAAAACTAAAGATAGAACTTAACAAAACAAAAATTAAACTGTATTGTACACTCAAGTCTAATGAAATATAAATGATATTAAAAAGAAAGAATTATTCCCCCCAACCGCGGAAACAGGGCTCAGGTTTATCCATCGGGAACTGGGCCAAAGAATCATCCCCATAACCTTCCCGTCTCTTAAATTCCTTTTTTACATTTTTTTAATTTTATTTGTTATTTTAACTGTGGAAAAGGTCCTACTGACTCCACACCCCGACGCCGTGTCAGGGGCCGAAGTGGGGAGACAGAAAACGGGGATGGCCCACCCCAACTTGTGCAGAACATCTTTAGTTAGTTACGTCCCTCAGACGCGCGAAGCGGAGTTGAGCAAAGGATGCTGAGAGGTGGGGGTGTCAAGGTGGACCCAAATAAAAAAAATAGATACAACAGTTTATGAAAGAAAAGTTTTTTTTTTCGATTTACTTGCTCTCTAAGTTATCTTTATCTTGGGTTCTCCTGTAGTTATTTGTTGACGTCAGCACTTATAATTTTGATTTTGAAGGTTTGCCTATGCACTGTACCTTCATAAAAATTTTCATCAAAATCGGGTTCTTACACCTAGCGAATGTCTCTACTATGACGGAATTTTTGTTCACGCTGACCAAGTTCTCTTTCGATCTACACGAAAATAATGTATAGAGGCAACTTAAATACCAAAATGAATAGCTGATGGCCTCTGTGATGTTAGCTGACATATCTCTAGGAGTCCTCACTGCTTATCATTTAAGCAATACCGAAAAAAATACCCCATAATTCTCCCTAACAAATTCCTAATGATTAAAAGCTGATTTGATTAAAATTACAATAGCTAAGACGGTGTGAATTTATCAGCAACAGTTGCGGTTATTATTACCAAGTTATCCTTCCCTCTCTAACGAAAATAATATACTTCCTATTCCTCCCTAAACGATTGCAGATTACGCCGACACAAAATTTGATTAATTGGGGTACCTTGAGGGGTAAGTTCACACTTTTGCTGGCGCCGTCACCAAGTTATCTTTCACTCCCTAACAAAAATAATGTACTCCCTAACAATTGCAGACAACGCGAAACAGATATTGTGTAGGTGAGGGGGCTGTGTGAAGTTACCCCCCGCACATTTGCTGGCGCCGTCACCATGTTATCGCTTACTCCCTAACGAAAGTAATGTACTCCCTATTCTTCCCTAACGATTTGGATAATTTTCACCTTAATTGGGTTTAGTAGGGGGACTAACTTCCCAAACGTCTCTCGGATCTACGTGTTGGAGAGACAACGGGGCATTTGCCCTGGAGCGGCGCTTATTATCAGGATTTGGGGAGCACCATTTCGATGTAAATTTGATTGTTTAAAATGAGAAGGACGAAAAAATACTTTGCCCAGACCCAGGAAGTCATAGATTTTGCGTTGGCTGTAAGTCCTGTTTTTTTAGAAGTTATCTCTGTCCGGGAGAAGATCCGGTAACCTTGATCAGAAACTTTACATTGTCACCTTTACGGTATGTTTGTTACAGGCCCTCACCTATCTTTCTATTGCTGTGTGAGAAGGGATCTGGAAGGTAGTGGGCGGACCTGTATTGAAAGTAATCCCGACATTCCGCTGATGGGGATGAGGAAATCTTTGAGAAACCTCAATCGAAATGGCCAGCGTGATCAGCACTCAACCTGCGCAGTCTTCCCGCTGATTATGCGAGGATTGCGACCATAACCACCACACCAGTGGGTACATATTTTACGCAGCTATTCGGGTTTCACTTTAAACTTTAGGTCCTGTCCTTTATACGTGATCTCCATCCGGGTGAAGGTGAAAACGAGCCATCAGAAACTTTACATTACTGAGGAATAGAAATGCATTTAAGCAAGATCTACAATAAAAATCGAAATTAAAGTAAGAACTTGAATTTGAACATCAAGTGGTTTTAAGTTAGAAAAAAGCAGGGTTTGAAGTAAAATAAAACTATTTATGTCCTTTACTATGGTAGACGTGACTCCGGACAGACACCAATGATCGCATTATGCAGGTCTAACCGGTAGTTTGGCAACGTTGAGGTGGAGACCCGTGTGATTTGTAACTAAGTCTTGCGAAGCAGACGACATGAAACTACAAGCTATGCCAT
Source organism: Lepisma saccharinum (assembly GCA_022664845.1). Classification (NCBI taxonomy): domain Eukaryota; kingdom Metazoa; phylum Arthropoda; class Insecta; order Zygentoma; family Lepismatidae; genus Lepisma; species Lepisma saccharinum. The sequence goes on along the minus strand of JAGDQP010015042.1, from coordinate 19,529 downwards.
TGTACGCTACTATTCGTTGGAAGCTCAAGCTTCAAGACTCATTGAGTTGAGTATAGAGCCTGAGCACGTGAATTGTGCGCTTCTGGGCGCTGCAGTCGCTTCGTGTCCTTCCCAAGGAGGTGTTTGGTGAGGCTCGTTGTTGAATTTCAGAATTTAATTGTAAAGTCTTTGGGCGACTTTGGCTCAGGGCGGATGAATGATGATGGAATGAATTGGTGGATGAAGAAAGTGGGAGGAAGCGGGAGAACCCCGAAAAAACCCCACGCACAGGAGGTTTGTCCACCACAAAGTACACATGGCACGAGTAGGGTTTTATCCGACAAACCTCACCATTAACCCACCGTGGCCCATATGAGGCTCATTGTTAGTTTAACGTGGGCATCATTGCTACGTTGAAATATTCGATTTTAGCTTTTGTTTTGAGTTTCTTCGAAGTGAAAGTGAAACCAGGGATTCTGTGACGATTTACAGTTTGGGGGTATAGTCAAAATTGGGAGGGTGTAAGTGGAGTCTTTTGCACGGTTTCTATAAGTTTTTGAACGAAAAAAAGTTGAGGTTCTCGAGAATTTTGGAGGTGACATCCCCACAAGTGAGAAACCTCATAAGGGAGTCGTATCTACGCGAAATAATATATATCAGGATATATTCAGGGGTTTTAATGGACAGATGATTTAGAAAGTAAGCTTAAAGTATTATCAATTGAAATAATAATTTTCCATTGCGGCCATCTATCCTCAAGATAGTGCTCAACCTCTGGACCCTCTTATACCGAAGCTTTAAATTTAATGACTCCTAGTTACATATTTCAAGAGTAATGTCCAAGTAGAAGCCTCTTCGAAATCAAAACCTATCTATTCCGAAATTTTTCACATTCTAAAAAAAAAGTTACTTGATTACACTACAATGATAGAGCTAACAGGTGTTTTACACATTCCTTATATATTATTACGGAGCCAACATTATACTGCATGAATAGACCACAGGTTGGCTGCGATGTAAGCATGATCGTCTTGTGAGAGTGGTCACAAGTTCGAGTCCCATTTGGGTGCATTGAGCGGAGTGATTCGGAGCCCAATTTTCAAAAAGCTGCAGATCACGACCTTAAAAGATCACCAGTCTGTTTAGGTCGTCAATATAAATTCAATCAACTACTGCAGTACATAATTTAACGGGTATGAAGAGAAGAAAAAAAATCTATTTCCTATCGTAACAAATTAAAACAGTACATTTTTTGCAAATTATTAGCTACCATCAGAAATATATTAAGTCTGGAAGACAAATTGTACGAAATTGCTCCACAAGTGGTACTCAGTTTTGCGTTGTAAAAGTAAAGAAGTCTCAATGATTGTCTTTTAGATTTTTGATTACTCTTGAAGAAAGAAATGGCATGGAATTGATTATACGAAACTGTTCTAGAAGAATCTGAAAAAACAAAACGTAAAGAGAAGTCAACAATATACCTACGGATGCAGCGGCCCATGAAAGTTAAGAAGGCAATTGAATGATATCAGAGACTTGGTGCAAAAGACAACAGAACGATCAAAGTATTTGTTGAAGCTCGTTGTTAGCTTTCATACCTATTTTGGGACACTTGCGCTTGGTAGGCAGTAATTCCCGGATTGTTTTCAGCTCCGTGGTTTGCCATTCGTGCCCTGAATTGATGTTTGTCTGTTGGCTGTAGCCCCCTCAGCGTCTATAAATCGTTGGAATATCTGGGCATGTCAACAGTAGGTTTCTCGTTATATGTAGGAAGTATTACGTCCGAACCGAGGAAGCTGGAGAGTGACGTCAGCATATGTTTGGAGGCCCATTAAGCAGGGATTTCGATAGTCAGTGTCTTTGTTCTCATCTTCAGTACATTTAGAGTTAAGACCAGTACAAACATTACACTATCTGATAGACAGTGATAGGTGACATATGTATAAGAACCATCCGATAGACCGGGATAGGATACATATGCAAAAACTGAACTAATGGTAAAATAAAAACTTTCAGTATGCCTTTAATAAAGAAGTAAGTTACAGAAAGCAGGAGTGCAGAATTAGTAAGTTAAATTTCGTCGCGGCAGTTAAGCTGATTAAGCATTTAAAAGTTGATGTAGGAACAGACTTCAGATCGGACATTAAGAGAGTATGTCATTACAATCAGAAACGTGTTAAAGACAGTGTTGTTTGGACAATGCTAAGTAATTTGACTACGTGTCGTCAGCAGTGAATCCAGACTGATTCAGAGTGATCACATTACAAATTAGTGATAGTGCGGACATTTGTACGATAGAGACATCCGCAGGAAGACACCTATTACAGTCCGAACTGAATGAATAAGTACTGTTCATGAGAAAAACCATAACGAGATATTGTTACGAGAAAAACCTTATTACATTTCACAGAGACAGAACTTTCTTTTAAATTAATTATTCCGTACGGAATAAGTTAGTACTTCAAGAAATCAGTATTCTCTATATAGTTGTATATATTACGATCGTATCATCTACTTTATTATCATTTAATCTTCACATACAATCTCTATTTTATCCTTTAATCTTCACATTCAATCTCTATTTTATCATTTAATCTTTAATTGCATCTCTATATTTCATGCATCATTATTTTAATTATCTCACACACACTTGTGTGAGAACACATACTAGCAAGTATTTGTCATATAGGGAACTGCGTGATACACATGCGAATTCATACAAGTGACAAGCATATTATACTAACAGTATACCGCTATATTAGTGAACAGAGTGCGTTATTTTAAATCAAGTGTAGTGTTCAAGAAATATATCGCGAAGATTATTAAAGACTGAGTGCAAGAAGAAGTAAATATATAACCAGCATTCACATTCAGCAAACTATATAGAAGCATTCGGAAAAGGAATGTTGTGTATGAATATCATTGTGTATGAATATCAAAAATAAAGAAATTCAAGATATTGTTTTGTAATCGACTCCAAAATTATAAATCTCTGTTTCATTTCTCAAGGAAGCATTCCATACAACCTAGTTTATATCCCACTTAAGTAAAGATAATAATAAGAGTTAGTAATAAAGTCACCGCCGATATTAAAATATTAAAGTGCTCCTTAATCAAATATTTATACTGCAAAGGTATCTTAGCAGTGTGCAGCGTTTCTACACCAGACACTTGTTCATATTCAACAATTCTACTCGCTTTTGAAACAGACCCAACCGCCACAATAAAACACTTCCTATACTTAAATCACTAACTCTTAGGACCCTAAGGCCGTACAAATAATGTAGTAAATATCTGTATAAATGAAATACTAGTGAGAAATTACTTGCCTATCAGGTTTGGGTTTAAAATAGTGCTTTATTTTAGGAAAGAATTACATGTAAAGGAGAGCGCACATTTTTCACAAATTGACTATTCATATTAAGACCTTAAGTCGCCAGTCATTCTTTTGCAAGTCATTGTGCCATCTTTTGCTAAACCTGAGTTCTTGAGGGTTGGAAAAATTCTAGAAAAGCACTATTTTTCTCGGAAGAAGATTGAGTTACAAGACGTTAATAATTTTATGTAGGTACCTACGTACCTTCCTCTCATTTGTCTGGTGAAAGTGATGAAATACTAAAAATCTCAGTCAAGTCGTTCAGCTTCAGAAGTCAAACCTGCGTGCCTCCCTAGCGATGTTGAATGAATTAATACATGATTAATGATTATCTTACATATGAACATGCATTTTTGGAAGACACAGAGTATCATGATACATAAGATATACGAACTAAAGTTGATTAAATACCAGAATGAATGAATCAAGGAGTCTGCCATCCCCACCTCAACGGGGGGCTATCACCTCTCCACATTGTCGAGCACACACCCCAACTTTATTTTTTTACTGTCAATATCGATTAAAATCGTGCAAAACTCTACTAACAGCATACAAACTGAAAATCCTGGAAGAATCCCTGGAATAAATTAACTGTTGAAGAAATGAACATATGAAAATCTTACCTTGTGACATTAAACAACTCTTCATAGTATCTTGATATATTAATCTGTTACACATGTCTGACATTACATACACGAATTAATTTGAATAGTTATACATAGTATCAAGATGCATGGGGCAGACGAATTTATCTCATTCAGATCGAAGGAATAAATTAAGCTTAATTAATGAAGGAATACTTACCTGCCATATTACCTAAAGGCACTTTAGACGATACAATTTCTCATACGATCTCTCGTATGATAGTATGTATGCAATCCGAAGAACGAAATTTTTTGTGCGATAAATCATACAATATTTTGTAGTGCTTTACACGGTACAATTTTGGATACGAGGGGATAATGATGAAATAGCTAGAGCTTATAGTTCTAACATCTCAACCTCTTAAGGTAATTGTGCCACAAATATTTGTGAAAGTAGCGCTTTTTTAATAGAGAAGAATTGAAATGTTGATAACAATGAATCTTGAAGCAACAGTAATACCGCTTTTTCTTAATACCACATTTTACCAAGAGAATCTAATTTCAACTAGGTTTCAGTGGTAACGAAAATTTCGTAGCTGTACTTCAGTAGACAAATAGAATTTTCAATGCGGAGGCAGAAATAACTTAGAAGAAATTCTTGTTTTAGAAAATTCCAGAGTTAATAAGATATGTAGCATTACACGCCGAGACCAATAAAACCAGTGGATTTTTTTCGGGGTGGGTGCACTTGAAAACCCCCTTTAAAATCCAGTGTTTTTTTCATTAACTTTTGTTTTCAAATGATTACTTAAATCAACACACTTCACAGTAGTGCATAATAAACCATTGCATTTTAGATTGTTAGAATAATATCAGGACTGTCATTATAACTCTAGAATAAAATTGCTATTTAAGATCTACAACACCTTACCATTGTGATATTAAAATACAAGGAAGCATTCGAGTTTAGTCAGGGCATCTGTTAAGATTCGCTTTCTTCATTCCAGCATTCGCCTGGTGAAACTGAGGGTAAACTCTGGGAAACCTGTCAGAATAGTTGGAAGTTGGGTTCCAACTCACGTGCCTACCCATTGCTGATCCGAAATCCGCGACATTACAGTTTGTACCACAAGGACTGGCTACCCCGTCTGTTGTGGTCTGGATTTTTGTGTGTCGGACGGCCAAGTCACTGGGAAGTTTGAGCAGTAATTCAGACTGCACGGGTAGCGGTAACTTAGCGGTAGAGCGCTTACGTCTTGTGCGTGGAATCTTTGGTTCGATCCCGTTTCTGCCACGTGGTGAATAAAACTTTTTTTTCTCCTGATATAAAATTCCCAAGAGCCCAAAACCTAGCCAAATGAGTAATAGCTGTCGCTTGTTGTGAGTGTTTTTTGTATTGCCTCTTTTATTCTAAATTCAATTACTTGATTACTACACTCTGTACAGTAGGGGTACTACAAATTGCTGTAAATGTATACATTAATTGCTAAGAATTATACATTTGGATATTAAGAAACTAGCCGTAGAAACTTATCTTAATTCCTATAGCTTTGCGTGGTTTTTGTTCAGTGCGACCACAAATTAACCCGTTGATTTTTGAAAAAAAAAAAAAAAAAAAGTTTTTAAACCGTAATTATGCAAGGTTCTAAATTTCCTAAATTTTATTCTCCTGATATAAAATACCCAAGAGCCCAAACCGTACCCTCATTTGTAAAATAAAAGTAATATCGATTGAATAGAATTAAAATTAGTAATATTTACCTGAAATAGTGTTAGAGACTGGAGACTTTAGAAAGTTTCCTTGCAGATTTTGCAGGGTTTTTTTACCCAAGTTCCCTCCGAATTTCCTTGGTGCGAAAGAAAAAGCGGCACTTGAGGTAGTGGAAAACAAGTTTAGGAACTGTTTTCAGGGCATGTTCTTCGTTGCATCCCAGGGTTGTAATCTGAATTTTGAGTTCGCCTAGACTATCCAGTGTGTCATAAAATATATCACCCCACATGCTACTGCTGGACAAAATCTTGGAACTCACTACACTTTCAGTTTGTTGCAACATATTCAACACGCTTTCGGAAGGATGAGTTAAATAGGATTCCCCATAATCTTTCATTTTTGTGAATATCGTCACATCACTGTCTTTCAACGATTCACTACGTAGTAGGTCTATACAGGAGGAGCAAGTAATGAATTTACGCGCTTGTTTTACTACGTAGCCTGCCAAGTAGTAAACAAGACAGTCCTTTGCTGTAACAGCACTTTTTAACAACGGCAAATTTCCTTCCCACTCACATCCATTAAGGTAGTTATCGGTTATCACCACGTTCTCTCCAATTTTCCGTAAAGCAGCTTCTTTCCTTTCCTTGTTGGTGCATTCCGTGATTTTTGCTAATGAGCGCATCTGATTGACAAACGAAGGGTGAGAGGGGGTTCTACTTGAGGTTCACAATTCGCGCTAGAAGAAAGCACATTCTTAACCGGAACGTAGACAGATTGTAAAATGTGGAGATGCAGGAAATCGACAGTGGGCGGATGATCATCGCATGAAAGTGACCTTATAATTCCGAAATGCCTCTGCAGGGGATCCTGATTAAATTTAGCTGCCAGAATATACTTATATCCTACACTCCATAAATAATCAGCCACTTCTAATGTACTCTGAATTGTCACTCGTAGAGATTCCAATGTTCTTTCAGAAGCGAAAGTATTTTTGTAGTTATTCAGAAATTGCAGCATGTTCTGCAGAACGTTGTGGTTGGGCGAATCCTTGTAGAGGGCAGAGGCCGGTGTTTTTGAATTCAGGGCATCGGCAAGGTCATTCATTTGTTTAGTAAATTCTTCCGTGTTTTGACTGTTTTCAAACCCCTCGCGGTTTATGGACCTGAAGAACTTTATAGACCTTGCCATGCTTGCACTAAACAACTGGAAAGCCAAGCCAGTCGAGCATTCATCTTTTGAAAAGAGGTTGGGTCTACGTGACTTTTCGTAATTCTAGGGCACGACCTTATTCCCGCAAACTCAGAAGATGTGTCCACGCGAAGAACTTGTCTATAGAAGTTAAAGTTTATTTCCTTTTCGTTAAAAAGTACTGAAATTTTGTTGTGAAAATGATTGCGAATACACTTTAAAATATGTACTGCATCGGAGAAAACACAAATTTTTCTTTTTTGATCTGTTGGACTAGGAATGGAACAACTAACTTTTCCTTTTTTCCCAGATATTCCCAAATGTCCCCAAGCACCCTTATTTGATTGACTGCCATTTGAAGTTAGCCCAATAACTTGAACGCCAGCTTGCTCCAACTGAATAATTACTTCAATCAAAATTTTTGCCAGAATATCAGACGGTGTTGAATTTCGACTCGCGTACACTGCAACAGGTTGCACCCAGTTACATAACAATTGCACAAACATAAATACCAGGGCGTGATTAGCGAGGCAGTTCTTTTGGTTATCTGGGGGTGTGATCCCCCAAATTCACAAACACGTCAACTTTAAGCGAAGCACTATTAAATGTCACTTCCTCTCGCAACTTGACCTCGTCAAATATCAAAACACCTATCTTTTTGTGAGCATCAGTTTCATTAGCAAAGAAGTTCTTTAAGCCAGCTATTGCATGTGTATTAACTCCATAAGAACATTTCATACCCTTCAGAAGACGTCTCAAATGAACCACTGACGGAAGGTGCAGGAGATCATGTTTCATGCAATGTTTGTAACCCTTTGGTGATTTAATATGCAGCAACAAGTTTTCCAATAAGAATTCATTGGTATATCGCATGCCTCGCGAATCTTTTACCTGGCACTTTTTTATCATCATGTCAATGACAAGTTTTTGTTTCTTACTCAGAAATTTTTAATCATTTTTGCATCCAAAGTTATGCTGATGTTTTCTAATTTTACTACCCAATGCACACAAATTAGCCTTAGTAACAGATAACTGTGTTTTTAATCTTGATAAACGTCTATTGGAATTCGTTAATCTTCGATTTATAACATCTATCTTGTGTTCTAACTTTACGCAATTGTTGCAATCACAATTAATCCTGACATCAAATGAAGAATTTATTGTTGATGGGGTTGAAGTGTGTGTTTCACCATTTTCGGTTTTGCTTTGAACTGGTGAATGGGCTGTTGTTCTTGTAGTAGGAAGTTTCCTTTTCTTTCTGTTTACTGTTAAATATTTTGGCAAATGTGGAAAAAAGGTGGGGTACAGCATCAGATGTTAAACGCCAGCGCAATCGTGGAAGTTTCGTCTCTTTACCATTAATTACAAAGTTATCGGATTTTACAATATATTCCTCGCAAAAGTGAGCGTCACAAATGTAAGAACGTGCTGTTAGCTTTCTGTCTTTTCTTGGAACAGCTTTACACCACTTTTCAAAACTGTCTTTCTCTTTTGGTGGAAGAAAAAAATGTCTTACCTCCTGACAAGCTTTATATCCTGATTTACAACCCGGGACGAAACAGCAAGGCATTTCGCTGATATCTTGGTAGATTCACACCTACAACTCACAAAAACACAACAAAAACAAACTAAAAAACTGTCAATTCCACACTACAGTATGTATTGTTTCTGTCCGGTAGCTTAGATCTTCTAGCGATTGCAGAGCCGTAGTTTCACTAGACAACCATAGCGCCAAATTGGGGCTATGTAAAAGCATGGGCGCTGCTTCAAGTGATAACACTTCTCCTTCTACACGTTATGGCAATGCTTTAAAACATTAAATCTAAATACATTTATTAGCAACAATGCACACTTAATTTTTGAAAAAAATCCCTTTGGGCAAGCCTACAGGCTGAGGTAAATCTGGGAGTTGTTTTATTTCCAAAAATTCAAATCTCGCCTTATATGAGCGCTATCGAGAATTTATTGTAGATATTAATTTGTAGATTATTCACCAAGAGCTATTCAACGATACCCCACAAGAATATATATATATAATCACTTTGCTTCGCTGGGAGCGCCACCCTCAACTTCAGTGTTTTTGAGAGGATGCGCCTTTTTTGCCTTAACTAAAATCCTTGCAGCACTACAACACCATGGTGTCCATCTGCACCTTCCCACGGGGGGCAACGCCCTCAAAGGAAAGGTTTGCCCCATTCATTGTAACTTACTCTTGGTTATACACCTTCAAAGAAAATTTCGTTTCTCTACCTTCAATAATTTCGAAATTGGGTTTTTGGGGTGGCCATTTTGGATCCAAGTTGACGACTTTTTGAAAGTTTTCTTTTATTGTCGTGACCTACTTGTGATGGTACACCTTCAAGTAAAATTTCATTTATCCAGCTAAAACGGTGTGAAAAATTTAATTTTGGGCGGTCATTTTGGTTCCAAGATGACGACTTTTCCCAAATGTTGTAATATTTCCCTAAACTTCTCGTCATAATGCACCTTTATGCCAAATTTTGTATCTCTAGCTCAAATTGATTTTTAGGTCCACCATTTTGGATCCAAGATGGCGTCTTTGGATATATCATGTAATATTTTAGTAAGATACAAGTTATAATGTACCTTGTTACCAAATTTGATATTTCTAGCTGCAGCCGTTTAGGCTGTGTATTCTATACAGCAATGGGTTTGGCTGCCATTTTGGATCCAAGACGGTGACTTTTCGTAATATTTTCTTGAACTACTAGTGACAGTACACCTTTATGCCAAACTTGGTATCTCTAGCTCAAACGATATGGAAAATAGATTTCTTGCTTCCCCCATTTTAGATCCAAAATGGCATCTTTGAATTCATTAGGTAACATTTTCGTAATCAAACAGTGATGTTGTACCTTTATGCCAAATTTGATTTCAATACTCCAGCGGTATAGGCTGTGTATTCTATACAACAATGGGTTCGGCGGCCATTTTGGATCCAAGATGGCGACCGTTTTGCTCATTAACGAACTTAACCGAGCTATTAAGCTTAGAAACAACATATAAAAATAGGGTTCAAATATCTTCAAAATTATGACCGCTAGCGTGTTTATATATATATATACTGTATATATTCATACATAGATATCGTACCAATCTCAATAGGTAGATTTTTCTTCGAGATCTTCCTAAAAATGTAAACTAATATAACTTCAACATGGAAACAATGTATTTATCGCATTGTTTTACGGATGAAATTCTGATTTCTATTCATTCATTCGCGACACAGTCACTTCCGCTTGACAAAAATATGATAATTTTCCAAACTCAACTATTATCTACTCATGTACCAAAAATCATTGCCATCTGTCAAGTAATTTTGGCGTTATGTGGCGACAAGCATCGTGACATTCATTTTTATTATATATAATTAAATTAATTTTTAGGATTAAGTAATGAATTTTATTGTTTCGAAATCATAGTTTCTTTCATATTTATTAACTTTATTTGAAAGATGATGTAATGGAAATGTTTATATTGGAAATATACTTCTCTTTCACATCTATTAAATTTATTCGTAAGACTTCATTGTCTTGAGATATGTGTTTCTTCAGATATTTGTTAATATTTACCCTAAGAGTTACTAGACCCTTCATCAAGCAAAATTATTATTAGACCTATATATATATCATGTAAGAAAAAACAAGCATGTAATCTCTAAAGGGTACAATAAAATCTATATTTCCCTTTCAGAGAAACTTTCAGTAATCAATTCAGCACCATGACCTCATAGACGAAAAAGAAGAGCTATAAACTTTTACTAATCATTAATCACGTTCCTCTAAGATACAAATATTCCTTACACGTATACAATAAAGAAGAAATAACATTGCCATTAACTGTTTTATATAGCTTATTATCGTAACAATATAACATTTAAAGATATAAATTAATATCAGTTAAACTTTTCTTCCAGTTACTCAGTGGGTGTTATTTCCCTTTCTATGGTCAATTTTTTCCCTCTCTCGCACGCTCTAACAGTTTCTGCATTTCGACGCTTTGACCGTTTCCTTCGACGATTTGCCGCATTCTTTCGACGTTATGACCGTTTTCATTTTTCGACGATATGCCTTTCGACGCTTTGACCGTTAAGCGTTTCGATGTTTTGGCCAAATCTTTCGACGCTTTGACCGTTTCTTTCGACGATTTGTCCAATTCTTTCGACGTTATGACCGTTTTTTATTTTCGACGATATGCCTTTCGACGATTTGGCCGGTTCCCATAAGAACAAGAGGAAGGCTAAGAACACGCTGGCTGGAGAACGAACAAAGCGAACTACGTATCATGAAAGTCAAGGAATGGATGGAGAAAATGAAGATCAGAGAGCAGTGGAGGCTGATCGCCAAGGATGCCAGGGATCACCCAGGGCTGTAGCGCCGAATGGTAAGGAAAGGTAATATTTAACGCGTAAGAAAAGTTTGACGTACTGTGAACTATTCGGTTGGTGCAGAAATTGTGCCGGTGTTCTTACCCTTCCATTCAAGTACTAACCAAGAATCAAGAAAAACTGATTCCAGAGCATTAATAAATAATATATTCTCTACCATTCTGCACAACTGTCTCCCATCGTTCAGAGAGCTCCGCAGTCACTTTATGGTTTCTGAGCGAAGAAAACATCAAACTAAAAGTTCAGTTTCGCGCTGTCATAGAAGGAACTGCCACAAAATGCAATTGACACTTAACGGAATAGATGATGGTCCGAAGGTGCGAATCTAGGAAGTATGTCGGATGTTATAAGACATCCATGTCCAGCATCTGAGTGATTGTTTTCGTCATGATTGATATACAGTGTTCTTAGTTAGAATATTTTAAATAGATGTTCTTGTTTCTTTTGCAAATATATAGAGAAAACATTATAATACAACCCAGGCATTATTACACGATGTTTACCTATGAATTAACGAGTCCTGTTCATTCCAGTATTCACATTTGTTGCTATCCACAATACCTTTTTCTTCCATTGTATCATTTGTTTCTAATACACTATTCACTAATAGCACATCTGACGTAATTAAGTACTTTGCTTTAAAAATCTTAATATTTTCCAACCATTGAGCTAATCCATAATCATAATAACGTTCTCTGAAATGTCGCTTTAAAGCTATTAGTAGTTGGATTACAATTGAAGACGAGAGGAAAAGATCATGCTTTGTGCATTTTATTGATTTTACAGGAGATCGTTTTAAAATTTCAGAATTAGCATTACGTACACCTGAACATTAAATAAATATTTGTTTGTAATAGACGGACTATGCATGTTCTCTTCATGCATTAATAGCTTGTTAAAAAGGCCCTTCAGAGAGCTAACTGATGGCACTCTGATCTCAAAATGGTCAAAGAACGTTATTTTCCTGTGGTCTTCAATTGATTCCTGACAATTTGATTTATTTTACTTAATGATTTGCAGTTTTATGTATCCGTTTTGAATACCAGACACTTACTTACCTAATATACAATAGCAATAAAATAATGACAATAGATGCTGAAAAATGTATTAAGATGCTGTATGCTACTAAATACTTAAAGAATTTACTGAGAGAATAATTCTATGCAAAACTTTGTTATATACAATTTATATTATGTTGCTTGAGTGTCACCTACTATTTATATCACAAATAGCGTCCAATAATCTTACTCTTTTACCGACCACATTGAAATAACATGATCTATGATGTACCATTATTCACTATTCCCTTTAGTAAATTGTAGGACGGATTCATCTTTTGAATGCATACAGAACTGAGATGAGCAAGTGCTTAACATTTAATGCAATGCTTTAGAAACTTAATGGATTCTCGTTCAATGAAAACGTTGAATGTTTTATCGATTCAGTGTGCTTGAAGCCAGTATTCCCTTACATTAGTATGTTTCGTTTGGTTGGATTGGATTCAACAATCTATTCATTCACACTGCATGATAGCAGAAAGATTCCTCAACTAAAAATCTCCACGTGAGTGTAGTGCCTGGGCCCCGTAACCATCAATGAGGAGCTTGGAGAGTGTCTAGGCAAGAGGAATATTCCGTATACACAGAGGCCATGTTGTGGCGGTGTAATGATTAGCATACCTATCCACCAACTAGTAGATCCGGGTTCGAATCCCGTTCCCGGCGGCTGTCAATTTCTCTATGTTAATTTTAACATTTACTATACACAAGGTTATTTGTGGAAAAGGTAACAACGTTGCTTCATCATGTTCGAATATATGTGTAATAAATTTGTCACGATCGTTACAATGAAAATGGCAATTGGTTTAATATTTAAGTACGGTTAAAGTCTTAAGTGCATTTTCTTACATCCTTACGTGGTGTTTGAGTGGAATCGGTTCAATCTTTCCTTTGTTATACTCGATTAGTCTTTTAATAAATTAGCATCATTACCATGGAAATAGCAAACGTTTTACCATTCTAATATGCTTAAAGCCTTGAGATGGTTCCCCTCGTTATGTCAAGCTCGGCTGGAATTAAACCAAATCATTCTTACGTAATGCTTGAATGTGTTTTAACTGATTGAGTTTCATTTCCATGGAAGGGGTACATGTGGTTAAGGCGTTGAGAATATTTCCCTACAGCAGTATGTGAAAATCTAATTTATCGTTCCTACGTAATGCTCGAATATGTCTATCCAATGATTGAGTCTCTTTACCAACAAAAAGATAAATATTTTAACATTAAAATATGGTTAAAACATTGAAGATACTTTCTACATGAATATATTATGTTCCTTCGAAATGCTCGAATATGCATTTAATTATTCAGTCGCGTTCCAAGGAAACAGTATGTAGTTTAATATTTTAGTATTGTTTAAGCAGAAGATGTGGCTAAAATATGGCCGTCCCTACATAATGCCTGAACATGTTTTTCTTAAAAGAAACCTTACCATGGATACTATAATTACATTATATTTTTATTTAAAAGGTTATTGAATTGTTGATCTAGTATATATTTGTCAGATTAAAAACCCAGTCCAGTGGTTGAGGAAACAATGTTGTGGACTTCGGATCGGCAATGGGTACGCATGTGGGTTCGAACTAAGCCCCAAGCAACTTTACAGAGGTTCTCCACAAGTTTCCTTAGTTTGACATACGAATGCCGCGATGGCACTTTTAATAATGCACTGGCCAATACTTCCTTATCTTCTACCTACCCTAATTCTGGCCTAAGCTAAAGATGCCAAAATGACAAATAAATTTAAAGAACAAAAATCAAATTAAGGATTTATTATAATTGTATACGTGTTGTATAGCAAAATTGTGGCAACTTCGTTTCCACAAACGTATCGAATACTGATTTAAATGAATGTCAATCGCACACATTTCATTGAACCACTTAAAGAGCATATAAATTAACTAGCGCTATCTTTCAATAAATGAGTAAACTACATGCTAATTTCAACTACATTACCAATGTCTCCATTTTGCTGCCACCTATTACTAAATAAATTAACTACATGATTTGTGACATTTTGTGATTTCAAATTCAAGTATATTGCAATAAGCAAGTGGTTAATAAATTATTTTAACTATAGATACTTCTAAACATAGAAGTTATTAATAATCCATTATCCATGAAAATATAAAGAATTGCTCCTGATTAATTTCTCAAAGCTTAACAGATATATTAATTTCTCTAATTTTGAAAGTGGTACAGAAGACAAAAGGTTATACGCGATTGGATAGTTAGAGTAGTAGTAACGAGCTCAACAATAATGCGGTACGTGGCTGGATCGATTCCACCCAGGTTTTGTTTTGTTTTTAAGCTTTCATTATTCGTCTATTTTGTATCTATTTATCAGATTAAACAACAGGGATACGGATAAGTTTATTTAACCCTGAAAAGGGCTGGTTATACGTAAATTCAGTAACGCGACCAGTTACCACATGCTTCAATTACAGCACGAAGCCTTTGCTCCATACTATTGACAAGACCTTCACAAAATCCTTCTCTTTCTGCTACCTCTTCTCACGCATCGAGGACTAAATCCCAGAGATCATTTTGAGTTGTTGCAGGAGGATGATGCCAATTTTGCCTCAGTACTCACTTGACCTCAGACCTCACATGTTCGATCACATTCAGATCGGCTGCCTGAGTAAGCCAATCTAAAACGTGAACGTCATGTTGTTCCCTAAGTCAGCGTAGTACTGTTTTTGATGTGCGGATGGATGATCGGTCATGTTGCACAGTGATTACTTCACATGGTAGAAGGTCACGTTATCAAGGATATGTATATACTGTTCACCTGTTAAATGGCCTTTAATCCTGTGCAAGAAACCTAATCCCTGGGCAGACATCCAACCCCACACTAACACGACCAGATGTTCTTTTCGGAGCCACATAACGGGTTTCGAACCTAGTCCCTTTCGGGCGGTACAGAATGACAGGTCGTCCATCATTTGCACTAGAAATAGAACACTCATCTGTGAAGAGCGTTTCCTTCTAGTTCCATTCCAAGGTTTCTTGTGCAAATGCAAGACGTTGTCTAATGTGCTCGGGCCTGAGAGATTCCTTTAGTGCAGCATGCCGGGCAAACAAATTGGCCTCCCTCAACCTGCTAACAGCTGTTTTCCGTGAACCCGGAAATTGTGCTGCTGCTTTGAGTGTGCGAGCCGCAGACAGTGGCCGTGAAATAGCAACGTCAACAGTCAACACACGTTGATATTCTTGGTCTACCAGGACTATGATTGCGCTGCAAATTACCGGTTTCACGGAAACGGCGAATCCAACGCTGAGCGCTTCTGGAATGTATTCCATACCGTAATGCTGCTTGTCGTACCTTCTTCCAGCAACGCTACCACTATCTCTATTTTCGCTTCCATTTGTATTATAAGTTCAGTTGTTGATACGTTACTTTGGCAACTCATGCGAAAGGAATAGGCCCTATATCTAATAATGTTTTGTATATACTTGCATTTCAAAACATTTATAGCCTACATATCAATCACAAACATATTTAAGAGTAATACATGTCCTAATCTACAGTGCATGAAAGCTGAAATATGGAAAGAGCGTTCACTGAAGGTCATAAATATTAGATCACACTGCCATGCCCAACAAGTATGAGGAACGCACGTATTAAACAATATATTAAAGAGTTAAGTAAAGAACTTCTGATTTAGTTCAATCGGAAGTGCGTCGGACTTAACACGGGTAAGGTCCAGGGAACGATCCCGAGTGCAATTATATTTTTACTAGTGCATTTCGGAAGACATTTCGTTTTTTGAAGATATTTGAACCAAATTGTATTATGTTTCTAGGCTTAATAGCTCGGCTAAGTTCATTAGTGAGCAAAATCGGCCCAAGGGGGTGGTCGGGGGAGGAGGTTGAAATTTTGATAATATATATTTATATAATTACGCGCTAGCGGCCATAATTTTGAAGATATTTCAAACCAAATGTTCTTATTTTATTTCTAAGCTAAATACGAACTCAGCTAAGTTCGTTAATGAGCAAAGTCGGCCGAAGGGAGGTGGTTGGGAGAGGGGGTTGAAATTTAAAAATATATATATCAGCCCCTATGGAGTTCATAGAGAAACTTTGTCTGCATAAATTATAGTATTCCCTAAGAAGTTTACGGTGACACCAACGATTCAGGGGTTGTGAAGGTACGAGTCAGGGTGGAGTGGAAATTCGAAATTTTTAAAACCATGTCTTGTGGGGTGACGTTGAAAAGCTCTTGATGATTAATATATAAATCTATAACTAGTTTCTCGATTTTAGCGTTCATATTTGGTTAGAGGTATATAAGGCACTTACTAAATTCAGTCTAAAACACTTCGAAATCTATCTCAGCCTGTAGGCCTGCCGAAAGGATTGTTTTTTATTTGTACGCAGTACAAAATTACGCAATCTCTCCGTGCGGACATAACTTTCGCTTGAAATTACTTCGGCCACCAGCTCGTTGGTTTACGAACTCACCATCTTCACTTTTCGGCATATTAACAGTTTGTAGTAGTAGTATTATCAGTCAGAAGAAGTAACACTATTAGTATTTGTTAAATTAGAAGTAGTAGTAATAATCCTGCGATTCTACTAACAATCGCAAATAATCCTGTCCTTTAATAGCATTTTAGCTATACAATCATTATTTTTTTATATAAAATAGGCTGGTAACACTGACAACTGCAGTGTTTAGTTTCGAAAAATTCACAGTACTTGTGTCGAGTAATGTTTATGCGAAGTTTATGCGCAGCTAGGTGTAGGTAAATGGAAGCAATTTGAATAATTGATTGTTTTTAAATGTGCTGATAACATTGAACTACTAGACCAATCAAGACTATTTCGGAGTCTCTGACCTAGTCTAACTAAGACCTTTCAAACAACAAAAAATGCATGTTTCTACACCTTATGGTTCACGAGATATATGTTAGTATGGACTGACAACGGGATTCCTGGGAAGTGGGAATAGCCGTGGTATGTTCCTATTAAGTTTGGTGCTGCTATGGCTAAAATAAGGGAGGGAATGGAAAAAAAATAACAGTGGAGAAAATAATTTTATAGAAAATAGGCTGACAACATTGGTGAGTTGTTTGGTATCGATCACTATGTTTACATTGCGTCGAATAATGTTTATGCCAAGTTTGGTACAGATAGGTCTAACTGAATGGCAGGAATTTGAACAATTGATTTTTATTAAAAATGAGCTGGCAACACTGAACCACTGCATCAATGAAAACGGTTCCAGGGGCTCTCAGCTAGTCTAAGACTTTTCCAACGACATCTCAAGCATCTTCTACACCTCGTAGTTCCTGAGATTTAATTTCTAGCCACGGGCGGACGGACTGACTCTATGAGCGGGAATAGAAGGTCCCTTTTGCTCTAGCTTTGCTATTAAGGGACCTAAAAGGAGCGGTATCCGTGGAAGTAGTACGTAGTAGTAGAAATAGTAAAGCATAGGCCACAGAAAATAAAGTCTATGTAGTAGACCTTCACTGTTCAACTTTTTAACAGGATGGACGATAATCGTATTTAAATTTCAGCGATGGCCCCTAAACGGATTCTGCTGGAGCCAATTCGACAATACAATTACTGTAACTTCCACAAGAAAGTAATAAATAAATAATTGAAATTTGAAGGTTTATATGTATTATTCTGTATTATCGCTACCAGCAGTATTTAATACAAGTGTTGGTAACCCAAGTGGGACACCCCAACAGCCACTGCTAGGTAAACCAACCTAATATGGCCTAAATTCAAAAAGTAACTTAAAGCTTCTGATCTCATTAATTATTATTTTCTCGGGAGAGCAGGGGCACTTAAAGCCAGTGTTCAAATAAAATCAGCAATCATTAAATTGTTTTATTCATGAACATTTTCGACACACATTACATTCTTAGGTTCTACTAAGAAGCAACCCATCAGTTTTCAGATTAGGTTTATTAACTAAGAATGGTAGAAAGCTTCTTGAAATAACTGTAATATTAACAGTAAAATAAAAAAGTATCATAGTTGAATTAGATATCAAACTTAAAAAATGATAAAAGTGAAGATTATCAATATTAATCTTCAATTACAAAATATGATCGACGACCAGGATTTGAACCCTTGATAAAATTAAACTTCATTGTGAGTCGACCACAATAACCACTGATCCATCCTATTAACCGACAAACAACATTTGTTTCACTAGATTTCAATGTAAAACTATGAAGTGATACCTCATTCAGCGTTTATTATTATTATTTTAAATCTTTTATTTGTAATATCATATTTATTTGTGAACAAAATTACAATGTATATCACAATTGTTCTGTGATGGGTTTCCATGTTGGATTATATTTATATTTTTGAACGTCAGGGAACTTCCCTTTGTTGTACGAAATTTCCCTCTGCAAGGGAAATCACTGGGAATTTGGGAAATATTCTCTAGACGTGCGACAATCTTTATGTCCATAGCTGTACCTGCTCGAGTCAAGTCGACTTGGTGTTCGGAATGGGGTCGACTCGAGCCGTGTTGGTGCTCAAAGAGACTCACGATGCGACTTGATTACAATGAGTCAAGTTCGAGCGGTGACTCGACTCGAGCCGAGCGGATTGATATTAATTTCTCCAAAACAAGAAAGCCTTAAATAACCATATGTTTTCTCCAAAACAACAGACATGTGGAAGGAACCTCTGTGGTTTCGACCCTAACGTTGTCTCTTTTTCCTTTACTATTCTTCCCTTCTTTCCCCTTTATTTTTCCTTCTTTTTCTCTTTGGAAAAAGATATGACCACCTTTTGCTTATGCCATCTGCTTCTAGAAAGAGGCAGCACTAGAGAAAATATCTTGTCGCAATCTTTCTGGTAGTGATGTCATTGTTTGGTTAACTACAACTGATACGGGGTCCGGCAGGTACATGAAGTTGGCCCAACCACATCATGCTTTTAAAACCAAAACAACACCAAGATTTTGTGCATATTTTGTGCTAATTTGTGCACACTATCCCATATTTTGTGCACGCTCAGTTTAGCCCAGAAATCGAAAACAATGTGGTTGGGCCAACTTCACGCTGGCCCAACAACATCAAGCTATCGGAATAAAAACCACTCCAAGATTTTGTGCATATTTTGTGCTAATTTGTGCACACTATCCCATATTTTGTGCACGCTCGGTTTAGACAAGAAATCGAAAACAATGTGGTTGGGCAAACTTCACGCTGGCCCAACCACATTGTTTTCGATTTCTTGTCTA
>JAGDQP010015041.1:3313-43671 GCA_022664845.1 Lepisma saccharinum | reverse complement strand
GTAGCGAGATAGGTTTAAAAGGAGCTGCAAGGAAATTACAACAAGATTGTGCTGTTCGTTTTTCATTCTCCCTTCCTATCCATTTCTCTCTCTCTCGGTGTGTGTGTATAATATGTGTGTGTGGGTGGGGAGTGTGTGTGTAATCGTTCGTCCGTCCGTTCGTTACATTTACTTGGCGTTGAGTGCTGAAAAATTCTTTTTCCGCTATAGAACAGAGTTGCCAACTAGTGCAGATGGAAAACAGCAGTCACGAAGCATAATTGAGAAAAATGCTTTGAGGAAAAATAAATGTATTTCTACATTTTTCTAATCATTTCGACCCAGTGTTGTATTAAGTCCTTTACTTAAATGTCATAAATAAATGAACAAATAAATCGAGCCCTACGTAATGATACTGTACTGACTGCTTAGTGCTGAAAGATAGACGCCTGAGCAAATATTTAAACTCTTTTGTCCACTACCAGGCTTCTCCAACGTGCACCAAATTTTCAGTTCTAACTCAATTTTATACGCTTCTTATCGCTGTACGGCCCGTTTTTATTTAAGTTTCAATTTCTGAGTTATCCATATAAAACCGTACTCTGCATGTAATAGAAAATTCTGCAAATAATATTTACGATTTTTGCAAGAATTAAGACATACATAAAAAATCGGGCGGCAAAACGATATCAAGCGTAAAAAGTTAGAATTGAAAATTTGGCCCATATTAGTTTAGACTGGAAAGGGACAAACGAGATAAAGTGTCCTTTCCACTTCCTAACTTCATATCTTCATGGAATTTACAATGGTAGCAGTCGGTCCAGTATCGCTTTTAGATATATGTCATTGGAAGCGACTCATGTTACTTTAATCGTGAAATCATAATTTTAAAACTGTGGCACTGTTTCGTCCCGTTCCAAATGCTGTGTATACTGTACACTGTTACGCTCAACAAGTGAATCTAGTTATGAGCAAAGCTGCTTCTATAAGTAGAAATATAAGAATTCTTTACGCAAATTTCCAAGGCGTATCTACTTTTTTTTCTGGTAATCACCAACGACTTTAATCAGCGTGTTATAGACAAGTTTGCACAAATAAAAAAGAGAAGAATGGTTTTCCTGTTTCGGAGCGAAGTGAGGTAAGTATATTGAAAAGTTTTGTATAATTCTAAGCTTTTAAACGTTATTTGAACATGTTGTTCCAGAAAGGGACGCGAGTCGCAAATCTGTAATAAGTTGATAAAGAGTGTATTTAAGTTGTATTGAGGCAGGTTACATTTTAGTATAAAAAGCATGTTAGTGACAGGAATTTCTAGCCACGAAAAGTTGTGACAATCAAATTCTATCCTCAATATTATATCTATGATATTTTTTTAAGTTTTCTGAAAATTGTAAGTAATTGACTAACGTCCCTTTATCAATAAATCTGTTCGTTTCTTCTTTTGTGTATATTTAACATAATGTAAGATAAAACAATTGCTGTGCAAAGCAATACGTTTTAATTAAAAATTAAAATCCTATAACAGTTTTACCAACTAACTAACAACTCGGCTTCATCAGACACACTCATGGTCGCCCCGTTGGTCTATTATTTAGTGTTGCTGACTACGGATTGAAGAGTACCGGGTTCGATTACCGGAGCTGCCAAGGAGAGTGTGTCTGATGAAGCCAAGTAGTTAGTTGGTGAAAGTGTTACACGTTTTTAATTTTTTTAAATTAAAACATATTGCTTTGCTCGGCAATTGTTTTTTTTTAACTATATAAAAGCAAAGCTTTGACATGGCAAATAACATAATTTAACCCTACGTTGATTATGACTGATTAGCTACCGAATCCTATCTTACATAGTGCAAGTCCAGGCCCGCACCCAGGGGGGGGGGTGTCTAGAGGGCTGAACCCTTGTCAGTTTTTCTTGTCCCAATGCAGATATTTAATTTTATGTATATTTCGTAAGCTCCCTAAGTTTTTCGTGCACCCTTACACTTTGTGGCTGGCGGCGGGCCTGAGTGCAACACTCGGTGGAAACAACCACTGGCCGCTACTGTTAAATATTATCGTACAAACTAACTAAACTGACGCACTTTTCTCAAACAAATATTTATTATTGGTTAGGCATCTCGGGTGGAAAGGATGTTGGAAGGTAGTCGGCCAGAGTCTAGATAGTAGGTACCATACTGACTTTGACTGGTATGAACTCTGGAATAATACTATTTCCTGTAGTCCTACTTTATTTTGTTTCAAATTTATACATTTTTCTAGATATTATGGGTCCCTTGAATAAATTTACGTAAGAACACAGTTGTTACTACTACTCAGAAATAGAAATCAATTTGTGTTTCGTCTCATCGGTATCTTACGATTATAAACGTATCCTTTATCCCTTTCAGTTGGTTTCTAGCGTCAATGAGATTATCATTGTTCACCTAAAGGAACTTTATGTACGATTACAAAAAAAAAAAAAAAAAGGATATTATGTAAATTAAAGTTGAAGTTAGTACTTCCAAAGCATTTTACATTTTGTCAACTGTAAAATTAGGTCTGCCAAACTAGATCTGTGTGTTAAAGAAATCAGATTATGGTGAATGGTTTGGGATATAATAAATTATCTTCCAAAATTATTATAGTTTGGGATTTATTCCGAAAATCCATTAAAGTTCTTCTACACTTATGAGTTAAATAAATACTCCGATTAGATATCCACGTATAAACTAATTCTGAAGTTATAATTCCGTAACACTGAAATAAGGTAAAACTTTATGTATTAAGCGTAAATGGAAACAAAGCATTCAAATGTAGATATTTTATTTTCTTCTAGCTGACCTCTGATATCCAGTGTACTGTAAAATTACTCAAAGTATTTTTCATCGTCGTCATATGGGGACGTTCAAATATTATGTCAGCACATTTTAAGTCATTTTAGACCCCCCGCCCCAAATTAAGCTTTGTAAGCAAAAGTAAGCAGATGCCCCAGTAAAATTAAGTAAGGTTTGAACGACCCTTATTGGCTGTGTCTCTGGTGTAACAACGCTTGATTTCATTGAAGTAGAACATATAGAATCCAATGAAAATTACGCCAATCTGGTTGTTTTTAATTGAATGAAGAGAATACTTTAACAGTTTAGTTGCTTTTGATCCACAACTACGCTATGAGTTTCAGCAAATCAATTATTGTCATTGCTGCCATTTGTAGCGGGAGTGAAACTATAAAACAAAAATTCTGGTGTGGCTACTCGTTCCAACGTGTGTTTCACTGAAGCGATACATAAATAATAGATAAGTAAGGAAAGTATATGAAGGGACTAGAAAAGATACCAAATCTCAAACCATTTTGCTCTCCATGTCTGGATCGATGTCAGAACACGGAAAGATAAACTTTTATAATTTTTGTATCTTTGGACTACTTTTCTAACCTGTAACTAATAACTTCAGAACATTACGATATTACAAACTAGTATTTTTTTAAATAAAGATATCCATAAATATCAATTTCCTGCTAGGATTTGGACCCAGGACCTGATGGACGCTTGACTATCGCCTCAGACCATACAACCATTGAAGTTAGCAGAACATTGAAAACTTTTTCACTCAACAACAATAAATTTATTAAAATCAGGGCAGTTCATCAATATGTTAGTGATGCAAGTGGACAGAATCTAGAATAATAATAATATACGATACGGACTTCTGAAAGATGTGGGCAAACTTCGGTAGGTGATTCCTGAGATCAAAGCAAGAAAAAAGTTCTCTGGTATTTTCTCGAATTACGCTTCGTGTAAGAGATACAGGGCTGCTAACCTGGAATCCAAAATAGACTGCTGACAGTTGCAACTGAAGAGGATGTGGATGTGGACAAACTTCGGGAGGTGATTCCTGAGATCGAAACAAGAAACCTGTACCTACGAACATCAGAAAAAAAGTGTACTACCTGTAGTTTCGCAGGCAGAGGTGACTCAATGAGAAGGATCAGCTTGGTAGTTCATGGTACTGTCGCATGACCGAGATGATACGTGCCTTGGATGCAAGTTTCGCTCGTAAGAAGTAAGGTGGACAAATACGACGAATGCTCACAAAGCGAATGACTAAAAAGAAAAGAAGGACAACGAAAACACATAAGATGGGCGACGTCATGCGAGACACGCGAAGCGCGAATGGTGATCTGTAGAGTAACTATGGCCAGAAATGCACACTTCGCTCACAGTACGAGTAATTTTACAGCCAACATATCCAACACAGTAATAGCTTACTTACCTCTGCTCGAGTCACAGTAGATGTTCCAAATGTTCCCTCATGGATTTCAATCCAAGCGTTCACACGTCACATCAATGACTGACGTACCCTGTCGAATGTTTCTGGCCTGAGTCTGCACAGTGTCATGTTGCCCTGGACCACCCACCACCTCTGCTGTTCTTGGTATTCAACCTACACCGCTCTGACCTTTACTTTCCTCCACCTTCGGCCGCCTCTACCTCGAAATGATGCAACCTTTTTGCTTGTATTCCTAGGACCTTCCTTCTTGTTTTAGTATCAAGAATTGCCTTCCGCAGATTGTCCACATCTTTCTGTTTAGTTACAATTGTCAGCAGTCGATTTTGGATTCCAAGTTGGCAACCCTGTATCTCTTACACGAAGCGGAATTCGAGAAAATGTCAAATAATTTTTTTCCTTGTTTTGATCTCAGGAATCACCTCCCGATGTTTGTCCACATCTTTCGGATTCACCCTGTATATACAGCCATCTCTTGAGAAATAATGGAAAGAAGGGTTGTAAATCATATGGCCTAGAATGCCAGAGCTGTGGAGAGAACTGATGGTTAAACTATGATGTAAATATTTCGGAACTACAAATACATGAATTGAGATGGCTGTATCAACAAGGCAGAAAAAAGGAAAATATTGATTACATATTACAGAGTGCTAAAACGGATTGCAAGGACTTACGGGTCAGATCGGAAGGAGTTTGCTTTAGAATATTTGATATGGTTTGCGGGTCGGGTGCGGATGCTAAAATAGGTTCTGCGCAGAGATATTGTCATGGATTCGCTGAAGTATTTTCCCCTTTTTCTATACCTGTCGATTTTTCTCTGCCTCTCTATCTCTTTGTTGTGCGTTCATATGTATTAATGTGGAAGGAAAATTTTGATGTCACGAGTCTGGAATTCGATCCTTCTTAATAGTATATGCGTTTGGGAATGGTAGAAAATTTTTCATGTTTCTATTTCTATTCGAATTTTAGAAACCAAAAGAATTATTGCTAATTTTTATATTCCCTAAAATAATTTTGTTTTTGAAACAATTTTTATTAAATTTACAATGCAGTATATTTAACAGAAATAAAGGATAGTTTCAATATTATTTATGCAAGATTTAGATATAGGTATACTACTAAAGATCCAGATTGATGATATTGATATTATAATTGTATGCAGTATATAGCTTTTATATTAATTTCAGATGAAAACAAAATTCAAAGACTACGAGAAGTTGCTTGCTCGTAGATGCTGTAGTTCATTACCCATATAATTGGTTGTTCTTATTCTTAATTGCGCATAACGCACCACACTTCTGTCTTTTGAAGCGTACGTACGTGGTTATCTTAATGCTCTACTAAGCATATAATAAACAATGATTCGAATCATACCCTAGCATTATTGGTACTAAACAATTTACTACATATCGAATAACTTACTTATCAGTATCACTTTTTGAAATCAGATAGCATGTTTCTGACTGAGAAAAATGCAATTTGGTGCACAAGCTGAAAATTGACAATTAAGTTTTCGTAATGGGAGCAAACGTTGAATTATTGTAACTACAATGGGTTACTAACTGCATGAATTGTTTTCCTTCCTCCAAAGAATTTCCATTATCTCATTTGGAACAGGAAATACTGGTCAGGATCTTAAATAGTAGGGTTGATGAAAATAGTATGGTTGATGGATAAAATGTCAAGTTAATCTTCTTTGGTAGTTGTTTGTGCGGCTAGTTGTTGGAGAGGGTTGGTCTCAATATTTGAAAGAGAACTTGGTTCCTCTTTCTAGTCAATATTTTTTTCTTTCCTCGTGGAACTAGAAGAGCAAATATTTCTTTTTCACAGGTCAGAAAAATTACAACCCAATGGAGCAAATTTATTGAAACATCATAAACCAAAAACGTTGATTTATAGAGAACTAACTATGTTCTGTTTCTGCTTTAATTAATCAAAAGGAGTTTGTATAAGTCCACCTTCCTTCCCTTTTCAGCCTACATATGTTTCGCAAGATTTTTATCGGCCCCTTAACAAAATTTAATAAAATGCAGCCGTAAAAGCCGCATATATATTTCTATTTGCTATTGCTTTGAGAGAGTCCCCAAGAGTACTTTTCTGTAATACGTATTGATGGTACAATTTGCTGTTTTATATGATATCTCAAACACTACATGCATTCACTCAACTCTCACATTAATCTGAGGAAGGGCACCCCAGGATTAGAAATAAGGATTCCTTGTTTTTAACAGTCCTCAAATCCGACTAGAAGACTGGAATGGTTCCCAGCTTCAACAT
This sequence comes from Lepisma saccharinum, assembly GCA_022664845.1. Lineage (NCBI taxonomy): Eukaryota > Metazoa > Arthropoda > Insecta > Zygentoma > Lepismatidae > Lepisma > Lepisma saccharinum. The sequence continues at coordinate 37,153 of JAGDQP010015041.1, read as the reverse complement.
CTCCTTATGAACTGACTTCAAAACCAGTTTTAATAGCTTTCCTCACGTTCCTTTCGGGAATAGTCCCGAAATATTAACTATTGAACTCTAGTAATTATTAAGAACTGAACCTCTACCTGTTAAGAGTGGGCCGCCAACAACAACTTTTACACTCATTCAACTCTGCTTTTTTTTTTTTCCAACTCTGCTTTTTAAACTAAACAGGTATGTCAGCAACAAATGCTACAGTTTAAAGACCTGTTTCCCAAAGAAAAACTGCTGACTACTGAGAATTATTTATGATTCATCGATCGCATTTTATCTTATTTAACATATTTTGACCATGTTATTTAACTTATTTTAAGAGAAAACGCATTTCATAGATTGTCCAGTTTCTGATTTCTCTCTCAGGGCTTTGCTCTATCCCTTGCACTGAAGTTAGGTATTTTGCGGTTGACTTGAGGCTACTGCATCGCGTGTGATCTTTAGAATGTTGACTTGGAATGTGTGGCCTGAAGTGGAAGTTCAAACTGTATGTGTCCTTGCTTGCAAAAGACCATATGCTAAGCTTCACACATTACCTGAATAGGCGGTGGTTGAAAATAAGCAATGCGAGGAACCGAATGCTATTATGATATAGTTTGTACCTTTTTGTTCCCTTCAGGAATTCTGGAATGATCAGCAGGAGGGAAATGGTCACCAACCACCAACAGTTTAGTTAGTGCTATATATACTTACTTCTTAATACTATCTGTAACGTTTGCGAGTGAATTGTATGTTGTTAGTGAGAGTCAGTAGGTATGTTTCAAACATGCTTCTGTAGCCACTTGCTTAAAAATGAAGATATGTTTATTTGTTTGAAGCTTTATTCCTTTCAGTAGGGCATACATGAGTACTCGTGGATCTACTACTCTAATTTTCAACAGTGTCACCTTGAAAATTCTACCGTCAATCGTAACATTATGTTCTGAAATTAATATCTGAGATCCAGAGAAACACTTATAAACCTAAGTAAGTTGCATCAACTTTCTGTACTGCAAACAATGAAATCTTGCTTTAATCCCCGATCAAGAGAGTTTTTAACGTATTCTACAAAAATTGGTTATAGAAATAATGAGCATTCAACCATAGCTAAATCAAGTTTTTTTTTTTTTTTAAGTAAATCTGTTATGGACTGAACAGCCAACTTTACGGTAACCTACCGGATACTGGGATGGTAAAGTTAGTTACCGGATACTGGGATGGTAAAGTTAGTGGTAGCCGAGGTACAATCCGGTTGGTACAACTTAACTGAACTCTGAAAAACCTATCAGGATAGCTGACAGTGGGGCTCGAACCGGTGTGCTTCTCATTGCCGATCAGAAGTCCCCGAGGTTAGTTAGCTCGATTAGCCACTTAACGAATGGAAATAAAGTAAGTTGCAAGCGAATGATGTTATTTGTCTACTAATGTAACTTGGTCTCTTTCCATCTATACACATCTCATCACCATCCCTTTAGGCAGTATTCAGCAGGTTATCTTCAGGGTTGAAGGTGAATGTATAAATGAATGGAAATGTAATATGAAACACGTCTGTATGGTTGAATGGAAATTATTACCTGTCCATGAGGATCCAAATCGCAGGTGGCGAGAGCTATAAATCACCGCCTGTCTGCATATTAATTGTTGACGTCGGCATCACTCGCGTATTCTGACAAAGCGAGGCAGCTGGAACTCATCACCGACCACAAAACGAAGAAGGGCTCTGAACGTAGGAGTAACTGACTTTCATCTCTGGGGAGCATTGCAAACAAGGGACTATTGCAGCGTCACTAATTAATTAGTCTTGTTAATTATGTCTGTAGTCAGGTGGAGTCACAAGGCTGTGCGAACATTGACGAAGGACGAGCAGGTATACCATATCGCTTTCTCTTTAAACCAAAACATTGTATTCCGTTATCACTCAGTTTTCTCAGATTTTTATTATTTATTATTACAGATTACTTTATCCCATACAAGAGGAATTGTGTTTTTTTAGAAACTCTAAAAGTCAACCCATGGCACTCAATGTGTTTCAGTTTTTAAATCATATTTTTAAAATTAAGTAAATGATTTTTAATCATTTGAAATTATCAGAAGTCGGTCGAGAGTAAGACGCCATGCAGTAGATACATTTTTATTCTTATTAATATTTTCTTCGTCTCGTAATAATACTTTTCTATCATACAAACTTTGCTAATTACTCTTAAAAAAAGTACTTTCTTTCGGTTTTCAAAGGCTCTTCTGCAAACCTAAAATGAATGAACTTCTTCTCGCTTCTTCAACACAGCAAAAAATAACTGTGTTGATTCAACAATTTTCGGTGTTCCCGGGTGACCACCGATTTTTTGTGAAATCAACACAAAAGGTGTTGATTTCGGTAGCTCATGTTGATTTAACAATGTACTGTTAAAAAGTTTGGGAAGGTTCTTTGGTGTTTAAGAGAATTTGAATTTTATTTATAGTCTTTAGGCATCTAAGGTTTAGGACGGGTTAGGGGAGGGGGAAGGATTTAGGAAGGTGTCGGCCAGGGCCTATGCTGAAGGGGCCATCTCGGCATTTGCCTGGTGTGACTGGAAAAACCTGTCAGGTTAGTCGACCGCCGCTGGGATCGAACCCACAACCTCTCGAATTCTACGCTAACCCTCTGCTACTGAGCTACGGCGGCTCGGTGATGTTTAAGAGTATTTTCAGCTATCAACAGTAATCTTCGGAAAGCACCAATTAATTTATTTTACCTCATTGGAAGGTCCTCTGTTTTCAGTTTCTGTGCGATTTGTGAACATGCGCAGGAAGGTAAAAGGCTTTTTTATCGTAAAGAAACGAGTGTAATGTTGGTCAACTGTTTGCTGCCGCAATCTTAATCGTCTGCTTTCATAAAAATGGAACATATTCTGAATAATTGGGGATTGAGATCCCTAATTGACAAATAGAAAAGTAATTAAAACATGGCGTATAAGTCGTGGGAGCAAGTTGATATGTCCGGGGTTCGAGCAACGTATACTGTTCGGATTCTTAGTCACTTGTTTAAAGATTTACAAATTTTTGAAATGGCAACTAAATAAACAGATATAGCTATATATTAATTATGCTATTTATTACGTTGGTATCTTCCCTTCACAGCGTGACAGTAACATTTTAGTTATGACGCATATTAATGACATAATGAAACAAAATTCTGATATGTACGAAGTAGGCCGATTTTGCATACCCCTGTGCAAAGATGGTCTTTGTCAAAAAAGATCGTGGACAAAGATGGTCCAATAGTGTACTTTCTAATTAACAAAGGATTAACTATAGATTAATGCAGAAATAATACTTTGAGATTACTTGATCTATTTGTGTTTGAAAAGGTGGACGAAACCTATAATATGTCACCAATGCTGAGACCTATTTGTCTAAAAAAAAAACGTCTTAAGTAAACATTGTTACAGAAATGATATAATGAGATGATATAATAAGTGGTGATCAATGTTTGAAACAGCAGATGAATCCTAAAGTATGATTAGATGTAATTGGTGAAAACTATTGGTTTACAGCGCAAACACTACATTCACCATTCGACATTATATCCCCAAAATAGCTGTCATGAAACCACAGTTGGCATTTCGTGTATTGAAACCAATCTTTTACGTCTGATGATTTATGATAATACCCTCCACACTTGTCACAGAAATCTGTAACTATTTTTAGGAATCTTTTAGCGTGCGGCGTCTCTCCAAATTCCAATGTTCGATTGTTGTCTGAACTCCTTCTTCCGTTGCCTTGCACCACTACTTTTCAAATTCCACCTTCCAACATCATCTCCCCTACCCAATCCCGGACTGAGCCTAAGTTACCTAAAGGCCTTAAATTAAATTCAAATTCAAAATTTCATATCCCTTAATACTAAAGGCACAGACTTTAAATCCAATTGTCGCCCATCATATTGGGATTTTCCTATGTTTTCCGTTAGTCTTACCAGATACATGTCGGGTTGGTATCTGTTAATAAGACTGTAAACGCTTCCTTCCTCATATCCTTGTCGGTCCATTTCCTGCTCGTAAGCCGTAGATGCCAATAGACGAACATTAAGCCCGATAAAAATTTACAAAGATAATAAAAATCAGCATCACTGTGTCAGTTATGTTATGAAGAATTACGAATTTGGGCCTTAACTTTTTGGATACGAAGACTAATAATACATTTAAAAGTTTTGAGGAAAAGGATTTAGTAAGGAGTAAATATTGTTGTACAATATTGTAGATTTTTTTAAATTCAGAAATGTACTTACTACCATGCCTATCAGGCACATTTTTGGGTATTTCCGAAATTACTAACTTCTAATTATTCCTTGTTTCTTACCAAAGCATTGTTATTCAATTTGTGGTATAAATCCATCTATACTACAGTAACTTCAAATGTTGATTTATAATTACTTTTTATAAGAGAAGCACGGGCCCTTTTCCCCCGATCACATTTTTCACAGGCAGGGCCAACTTACCCCAACGTTCAGCGCCTTTCGAATTCGTCACTGCTCCTTATGTCTGAACGACCTCTGCTAGAACTTCCAGTGTTATCGCATACCACAATTAGTAATGATTCCACATCCTTTTTCCAACATTATCAAAGTATTCTGATTGTCATAAACTATTAACAAACTCTGGTTTTAGATCAGACCAAAAATTCACCTTAAATTTTACACATGGCTTTGCGTCACATTTTACACATGGTGTTCAAATCGCGCTTCAGGCTTCAATTTATTCCCTTTTCTCAGTGAAAACTGAATGATTGCTGGGTTTTATTAACCAATTTACTGGAAATTTCCGGGTTGCCTAGTTGTATCCAGGAATATTTCGGAAAATTTTTCGTAGTGTGAAATAACGCTAGTATGACATCATTGTGTTGAATCAGCATTGACAACATATCCATTGTACTGAATCACCGAAATCAAAACCTTGTGTTGTATTGATTTAACACAAAAAGTGGTGGTCGTCCGACAAGTGTTGAATCAACATCGCTATTTTTTGCTGTGTACGTTTATCTTTACCTTGTATACTTCTCTCTGAGCAGGAGTAGAGCCTGGGTCATCTTGTTGGTAACTTATTTGTTTAACCGATTGAGTTACAAATAACACGGCAAACTCAGCACTATTTTTGCCATTTACGTAGAATTCGATTAAAAACTTATCCATCCCGAGTATGTCAGGATAAATTGTGAACGAAGTGTTTTGAAAAACTGTTTTTAAAAAAGTAATCCTGAAAAATAAGTTTGTAAGAAGCGTTCAAATTTCATTTCAGTAAACTCTTTGTACACGTTCTGAACACAAAATTATGAGGATTTCAGAAAGGAATTGACTAAGTCCATATATTATTCAGTCAGAATGAAGTAGATGTGTATTAGCGTTTAATTAGTTTATAAGAATATTAGCAACATTTCTACGGCCTATAATGGAAACTTGTTCGTATGATTTCCCCTATTATCAGGATTTACATATCTCATTCATCGTCAACAAATAAAAGGCCAAACCGAGAGATGGAAGGTATGTTGCTAGAGCGTTAGCTTTGCATTCTGCAGTTCGATCATGCTGGTTCTAGTTGATCGATCATGCTGACTATTTTGACTGCATTTTTCCAGTGTTTTGCCTCAGCAACACCAGCCAAATCCCTAGACTTTACTCTCAAATTAGGACCTGACCCATTTCTTCCCGATCAAATAAAACTCAATTCAATCCAATTGCTTGGTGCTGAGTAACAACGGGACAAATGGTTCATATTATACTGCCTTAGTGGTTTCTAACGGAAGGTTAACAGTCTGTAACGTAATCCTAAAACATAATAATTTTATTATTATCTGACCGTTAAAGTTTTGAAGTAACAGTTAAAATCCTGTAATATATTACTTTCGTTTAGCTGTATGGAATCGTTTATTTTTTGGCACAGTTGATCGTGTATGTATTTATTAAATTGAATTATTATGCGTACGATTACACAAGATTCCTTATAACTTCACTCAGTTATTTGATTTATTTCATTCAATTATAAGTTGTGATTTGTAACATCACAAACCAGTGATTGTCATTCTTTTAATAGGAAGCAACACCTGAGCAATGTAAGTCATAATCAGTTGAAAGTTATGGCATCCTTAAATGAGGAAAGTAGTAATTTAAAGTTCACATGTATCACTCAACAGAGGAAAAAATCAACGCCTGAGGATTATATTGTCGTATTTTCTATTAAATGTCTACGTAGATACCACATAGAAATCTATGGAATGCTAAATATAATTAGAAGTGTAATAACACTGTTTATTAATATACGGTTTCTCGTTGTGCAGAATTCACGCAAATCTTACCACGGCTCCATTGGCCGACATCCTCCGAGATACTGAACCTTTAAATATATAATAAGCCCATTCATTTTCAGGGGACAGAAGTGTTGCATAAAATCACAAATCATTAAGGGAGAATTATGAAAGAATCTATTGAAATAACAATACATGAGCATAACTTCAACAAAGGAAACAGTTATAGTTAAATCTAGTTTGGAAATTAGCAAACGTAAATTTTAAATTTTCATCATAATGTCTCTGAGAATGTCGGGAGGTAGACCGATGAAACCGTTGTAAGACTTGTACAAGTTCTGCACAGCAAGAAACTCTATTAATAAATAGAATTTTGTGGAAAATCGTTGTTAAAGCTTGATATATCATTAATAATTAAAAGTGATTTGCATAAAAACAATATTTAGTTTAAACAAAGAACTTGACTCAGATGTGACTGAAACTAAAGCGGAATACATAGAAGCCATTTGAACTGACATAAACATGCCAACAAAAAAGGAAAACAACTAGAAAAGGCTAATAAAAGAATTAAATAGCAAGAAGTATTAACAAGTGAATACAATAGAATAAAATTTTTGAAGATGTCAAGGCAACAAATACTTACTTACTTGAGGATCACAATTTGCCAGGTCTATGCGTTGTTCAAAAATGGTGGTTATAAATTGAGGGGTCAATTTCTCAGACCGACATACGAAAAATGTTCATTTGAAGAAATGTTGAAATGTACGTATATACTTTCGAGGCACCCATGACGTAATATCTCAACAAATAATGACGTAAAATGTCGGCTTAGCAAATCACAATGCAGCTTGTACCCAAGGATTGTACATGAGTAAAGTTTATGTTGAGGAACTGAAGCATAGAATTGATTCTTGATGTAAGAATGTTATTCATTTTCAGGTAATTGATATTATTCAGAGGACAGGCATAGAGAAAATTCTCCAAGCTGAATTCTTCAATCATAAACTTTGCTCAAAGGATCCTTCGGTAGAACTTCTATTGTGGTTCGCTGAACTGGCGAGCGTAACGTCATTATCTGTCGAGGTATTGGATCATTTGGAATGATCCCGTGCCACATTTGGGTATGTCTAGCTTCGAAACTACGTGTGTTTTTACATTTCTTCAGATGAACATTTCTCCTGTTTCAATTTTAAAAACGCATCCTTCAATTTATGATCATTTTTAAATACCCTGTATTAGGGTGCATCAAAGCCCCCATGATTTCAAAAAAATTAAGCGTGGGTTCCTTTCCCCAAGTTAATTTTTTTCCATTTACTAAATATAAATGTCACACAAAATTTCAACGAAATCTGTGAATATTTAGGGGGACCATCAGCAGCTCGAAAGTCTGTTGGGAAAAACCGTGTTAAAATTATCGTATTAAAATGTAATAAACAATAAAATTTATGGTAAGTAGAAATGAAACGAATTGAAATTAAAACAATTGAAGATTAAAAAAATGACAAAATATTTTGGGGGTAAATTAAAAGTAAATTGTTTCCAAGGGCCACATGAAATAAAAACCTTTGTCAAAAAGGCTTTATTTTACATAAAAATGACCTAAAATATCTCTCAGGGTTATTTCTCATCAACTCTTCCGTATTCTTGGTCTCTTACGTTAACTCAGATTTTCTTTTCTATCCCGTTTAACAGCTGAAACGAAGCAGATTCTGTCCAGTCTGCAACTTCATCAGTAAGGAAGTTGTGATCGTATTTCAACATATAAATGAAAACTAGGAGTCTAGCCCAATCAAACAGTCTAGATTTAAAAAGGTGGTTTGTCTACGAAACTGAGAGGCTTTCCAAGTCTCGTTCCGTAACGTTCTACCTGTCCTCAGTAATAGAGTTAAGGTCATCATAACTAGCAGTTTACTGACAAGAGAAAGTTCCTATTCGGGATGCATCATACTGTTTACGAAGCATCAACAGCTGAGTTTCATGTCATCCAATATATACTACACACGTGAATGTCATATATGACAAAGTCTATAATCTTTGTTACTTGTCGCTGAGAAGTGATTGTGCTCTGACGCAGTGTGTGGATTTCTCTAGCAGAAATATTTTAATGAAATCAAGTAACTTGGAGTATTGGGCATCCATTTAGTCTTGGGAACAGCACTCCGTTGTTTGAATATAATTGGCGTCCGAGACACTTCTCTATCAAAGAAAATGGTGCAGGGTTCTATCAACCAGATTTTTTTTTTATTGAACGTTTTAACTGTGTTTTAATTTATCTTGGGCACTTTGAAGAAATTTGATTTGAAATATTCAAGTAGCCTTTAAGCGTCCTTGCTAAACGGAATTGAATCAGATTCTTGGAAAGGCAATTCACTGATATAAGAAAATTAATCAGAGTACTCATGAAATCGGCTGGAAAAGGAATTTTCAGGTGACTTGTAACCTGAATATTTAAGTTTTGAAACACATGTAAGTATAGCTTCGCCTATGTAGTAGCTATCTGTGGGTCAACCTTTCGTCGGAACCTAGCTCCCCAATTGGCCTCACAATGCTGGTGGACGGTTACCCGTCCAAGCACTGACCAGACCCAGAGCTGCTTGACTTCGGTAGACCAGCTCGGCTAGCCCTACATATATATATATATATATATATATATATATATATATATATATATATATCCTCTCCCAACCCGTCTGGTCAGCGTGGGAGCAGTAGACCAACTCATCCCTTCGGGGAGAAACCTCATCCAGTAGTGGATTGAATATGGCTGTGATTTATAATATTATTATTATATGCGCGAAGACCGAGACGACAATATTAGAAGGGATCTTCGAGATGTAGGTGTTTGTGATGAAAACTGGCTTGATCTTGTCCAGGATAGAACCCGATTGCGATCGTTTGTTACTGCGGCGATTAACTTGCTAGTTCCGTAAGCCATAGAGTAAGTAAGTCAGTCAGTCCCAATAGTGAACTTTTTAAATAATTAAAATGTTCTGGTTTTAAAAGATATATTAAGTAACAATAGGATAGTCCCGTTACCAATAAATAATTAAAGGTTTTCATCACTAGATGAAAATAGCCGAATTTAAATAAGTTACTTTTTCGTCGCCAGAGAGCAGTATTTTAGGAAATAGTAGAGTAACCTAGTGTTAGTTTTGATAAGTCGCTGAATATTTGCATACAAATAGTTAAATCTACGATCTTAAAAATTAGGCTTTAGAAAGTAAAGTTGTTTAAGACATCTGTTAAGCAATGTTTCAGCTACTAACGTTATCTTTTAAAACTTCGCGTTTCTGGTGGACCCCGTAAATATATTCGGATTTTTATTTTTTTTAAAAATGGATAGGCGCTATTAGATCCCAAATGGAATATGTTAAACCTAGGGACAAGTTACTTTGTTTGAGAGTGGGGAGTTTGATGCACCCTACCCTGTATATTATGAAAAAAAATGAGGATATATACTATGGTCCTTTGTTGAGCTGGGATTCTGAATAGTGTGAATGTCTTATCTTCACTGCACCAGAAAAAAAAAAATGAAATCGTCAACTAAGGCTTGATCCAGCATTTCTCTTCAAGCACGTAAGATACTGAAGAACATTTCAAAGCCACCGCGGAATTATTATAATTATTATTATTTGAAAGTATAAAACTATTGAGCTAATAATATTAATCCGAGCAATGCGAAAAAGAACAAAGTTTCCTCTGGTTTGCTCTAGTGGTAGCGGCCATTGTCACTTGATCGGCCTTCAACTGTGTTCACGGCTGTCATCATGACTGAGCTTTATCCTAACAAACGCAATACAAAAATTATGATAATAGCCTACGTAGATGAAAGACCCATGATTCCCTTCCCGAATTAAAAGACGACAGTTTCATTTTCTAGTCAAAATTTTTGTTTTCTAAATAGAAGTTTTGAGTTATTTAATTTTATTTCTTCTTCACATTATTTTAATTTCAATGTAGGACATGAATTCAATGTTGGTTATCTCTTCAAATCACTTTGTTTCGTTCTTTCATATGTCTTTTCTTTATCACTTATTGTGTGTATGTGTGTGTGTAATGTTTCTGGAATGTGTATTTGTGCGTATGACCGGGGGAAGAACATTTATATAGAAAAAATTGAGGCAAGTACAATGTTAATTGCAATCAACATGGATTGAAAATTTCGTTCCCTGGTATATCCGTGATGGTTAGAAATTAATTTGAATTGAATTTAATCGTCTTTCGCTCAGGTCAAGATAGTATGGGGAAGAGGCTGTAGGAAGAAAATCGGGTAGGAACTTGTTTGAAGGCACTTAATCTAGGATTATCCTTGTATGGCTGAAGGAAAACTGGCAAGCTAGCCAGGATGCGTGGATGCTAGGTTCGAACCTTGGAACCTTCTGAATGAAGCAAGAGCTACACAGACTAAGTTAGAGTCACTTGGTTGGTTAAAAATTTAAGTAGGAAGTACTAACATCAATAAACTACTAGAAATGAAAAGCAAAGAATGGTGATAAAAGCACAAAGATAACGATAATTTGCACGTAAGTAATTAACGTCATCATTCTACTTGGAAAATATCTTTCTAATATGCCTTTAGAATGGCATATTATGGTACAGAAGTGTTTTATTTAATCTCACTCTTCTTTGCGCATGCTTCGTTTCGATGAGAATCCAATCCCAAACATTGAAGCCACATAATGTACACAAGGTTCCCGTTGAATAAATACACAAATCCCAGCAGAAGAAGGTTTAATTTGGCTCCTGATGAGAGGCAGAAAGAGAAAGAGAGAGTGAGAGAGAGAGAGAGAGAAAGATAGTCTCAGAAGATTGCCTGCTTGTGTACATTCACAGCGAAAGAGACCACTTTTAGACTATCTTCATGGTAATGTTACGAACGTAAGCCATTAGTGCAACGGAAATTAAATGTACCACTTAGCAAGACAGGATGTGAAGAAAAATTTGCAACTTGTAGACTAATGTAGTGACGGTGATTTGTTGGAGTGTGGAATAAATTATGTCCTAATTCAACATAAACAGAATCTTAATTTATAATTTATGTACATTTTGTACATTTTTTCAATTCCTTTTTTTATACAAATTTGCACCCCTTGTCACCCAAGTTGCATGCAAGTTTGTTAAGTGTTTTTCGTAGTGTTCAAATGAAGTATAAGTTTGCACGAGCGGTAACAGATGCCGGGTCCTCTCGGTGATATATCGCTTTAATTAGCTGAGCTGTGAAGAACAAAGTAAATTCGTCAATTTTCGCGCTATATATTAAATAATTTCGGAGCAAAAATGAATAAGCTGGAATTTGTGAGGGCATATTGTGAACCAAACATATACAAGAAGTGTTTTGAAGGTAATTCTTAAGAACCAATTGCGCAATAAGAGTTCAAATCTTAGTCTTCACAGTTCAAAAGATATATTTGTTGGAAAGTCTCGACACAAAAAGTGAATAACATAAATGTATTTGAAAGAGTAAAATTCCTCTCGAATTGAGCTGAATATTTCAGTCTTACGATAGGGGAAAGAGGAATACTCTTTTAGAGTGTATTTCCATCGTAGAAATGTTAATAATTTCCGCTCGAAAAAAGATGTGATCCATGATAGCTCTTTTCGATGAAAACGTAATTTGTTGTGATGAAGATCGTATAGTAGTCGATCGGAAACCGTAGCTCTTTGATCTGGAAGTTTCATCTTTTGAAAATGTAAACTGTTTAATTTGATACTTTTTTTTTTCGCCCTTTCCAAATGAAATATTTCTATTTTGAAATTGAAAAGCATGGAGAAAATTAATGTTTGTACTTGACAAAAGATTTGCTAAAACAGAACTTTATATTCTAAAGGAGAGTGTGTTTAAACTAATTGAATTGTCAGAAAGAGAAAAGCATGTAGCTCCTAAACATAGGATAGAACTCAGGCCTCACTGCTACTCATCACTCTACGGTTCCATCTACCTAACGTGTTGACTGTTTCTGAATATATAAAGACCAATCTAGAAATTGTAATAAATATTATTATGCTATTTTTCGCTCTTTTTAGATTAAATTTTCTTCCATTGAATACACAATGCGTAGCGATTTACTCACTCTTTGAGAAATATTTTCAGTTCTTCTGTTGTCATTTATAACTAAACATGTTTAACTTCACAGCAGCGCATGTTCTTTGGTAGCGCGATAAGCTTCGCGATTAAATAACTGATAATAAACTTAACTAATACCCATGATGCAGTATGAACCACTTTAAAAGGATGAGAAATCGATCTTTCAATTTTGAAGAATAAATGACATCCATGAATGATGAGAATCGCGTCTCAAAAGATAAAAGCGAGACCGTTTCGTTAAAAATGAATCTTTTCGATTGAAATTCAAAAAAATTTCATAAAAACAATTTCTCATCAAATAAATAGTAAAAATTCTCGTCTTCTGATTTAATGTGTGCATTCAATAATGATATTATTAAACAGGAACTCTCTATGAGGAATCAACTGGAAAACTTCGATTGAAAGTGGGATAACTATTGATTTCTTTGGAACAATCATCGAATATGCAACAACTTTTACATAAAACATTTTTTTGATATTTCCTACGGCTTCCAGCTAGGGTAGCTTAACATTACAAAAATTATATTACATCTACAACTTAGTTCATTGCCATTATCTTGGAAACTATTGCGTATGGATCATTGAAGCAAAGAATGGTATGATGAAAATGGATATCAAGAATTCTGGAAATACGAGCGAAAGGAGACAACTGACAAATTTTGAATGCAAAGAGTTCTTAATTTTCATTTTTTACACTATTTACTTGTAAATATGTTTTACGAAAAAGTTTTGATTCGTTACTCTGTTTTGAAGGTACAGTAGATAATTTGGCTTTGAATAGTATTATCCATATTCATCCTACCGAAAAATGACAATTTTTATAAGACAAAGTGTAAACTCCTAATTTGTTTTAGAACAACAAATTATAAGATATCTATTCTTCATTTATGTTTCTTCTGATAAGACTAAAGTAAAAAAAAAAAAGAATAGTAAATATACATGTAAAATAATGATATCGAAACATGAATCCAGAATTTTCTCAATATTCTAATCACTGAACGAATATTATGACTAGTTCATTCAGAAATTAAATAGGACAAATATATTGATCAATTCGCTCAGAGCAAATTATTGAAACATTGTTAATATTTCCGATTACCTTTAATCTTATACTCCTTTCAGTTTTTCTTATTTGCAAGCGCTTTTTAGTATAGTATTCTGCTAGTTGCTAGTAAAACCAAGCTGTCTTGAGAGACAGAGATGAAATTGCTATAACATGTAAGTCTGCTTCATATTCGTGTTTCCCCTTTTCTTGACAAAGAAGACTACTTCTCATTACACTTAACTATCCTGTGCGTCAGGCAACTCTCATCATGAAGACAGAATGATTGCGTCCTTTAATAGGCAATTTCCCCCACAGGGCGCTTTGTCGCAAGTAATGAAGCATTTTTATTCATGAAATATGAACGTAGCCGGGTAATTTCATGTTGCGAGAAAACCCAACTAGTAAAACACTTTGTCCCGAATAAAGAGTAGTCAAGTTGTTGAATTTTACTGAAAAATAAAAGTGCTTGTTAAAAGCAGAGTGTTCAATGTCTAAACTTATTACTCAACACTAAATGTAAGGTGCAAGTCCAGCTTTCATTATATTGGGATATTCTCTTAACCTTCTACAATTATCGGTTTGTTTTATATATATTAAAAGAATAGAATTAGCGTTTCTTATATACTTATACACGTACATACAGCAGGTCGTCTGTAACATACTGGAAAAAAAGTGTTGAAACAGTGTGCTAAGTATAATATTTTATTTATATGCAAAATAAAAACACATGCTTGTGCTCCACGTTCCACTCTTTTAATATGATACACCTTGTAGGCCATCTTGTAGGGCATGTTTGAAGTATTGCTCCAAAACGATTGGTATTTAATTCATATTCAAAATCAACGAAATGCTTCCATTCTTTCTCAAAACCTCGTAAAATCTCTAACTTTGTTCGGATTTTACTATTTTCAAAACATATGAAATAAGATAAAACAATTTTGAATCCTAATATATCTTTGGATAGTTTTGACATATTAAGACATTTTCTAGCAACATTTATTCAAACCCTTTGGCAACCAAAATAATTTGTTTACGAATCACGTATCATTTGATATAATATGATGTTTGGCAAACTCAGTAGTTAAAATATTTCATATGAAACCATCATTAGCCTTCTATCTCGTCCTAATTAATCATCTGTGTTCTGTTATTTGTCTGTTTCAGACTGAGGAACTTTCACACTATTTTAGGACTAACAATGAATGGTAAATGAAGCATTTTCCATGGTAAATAACTTTCCATGACGTCATTTCACAAGTCAATCGCAGGTAAAAAGATTACCTGCCGACAGGAGCAACTTATTGAGAACCATGCACGCGAAACAATTGGCTTAACTGCTGCAAACACTACGTAATTGAGAAAGGCGTTACCAGGGCAACTCGCTCTGTGTGGCGGGAAGGTGAGATGGGAAAGACTTCCGCCAAACCTGGATAATTAAGACAAATGAATCTCCTTTTGTCGAGCGCTAATGAAGAGTAATTGTGTCTCGTCTAAATCCTTCTATCGTTCGTGGCAAATGTGTAGCAATCAACATGGTTCGTCAACACGGTACAGCATATATTCTCGTGACGTAAATCTCTATCAACGGAAGAACATTTCTGTCGTTAGGGAAAGGAACTGCTGGTAAACATTAGATCGATAAATGTATCAATACTTAAACACAAAAGTCTGACATCACTAGAGCGAAACACATTCCAGTATAACATACATCATCCACATTAGACGGTTCTGCGTATATATTAAAAAAACTTAATGTGGAGATGTTTCATGCGAATATTTATTGTTGCAAAGAATTAAATAAAATTGCAACACGGCAAAACATTGTTGTCTGCCTACAAAATCTCCCATTGAATCACCTCTTGCATTTCTTAATTTCATCTTAGCAGAATATGTAAAATAATCTGAAAACTTCGAACTAAAATAATTAATTTTACTTTGATATACCTGGATACGAAGCTTTGAATTTGTATATCTATTTTTAATATCTATAAAGAGTATATTTTCAACAACAGTCTTTTTCCTCTGGAACACATGTATTCACAGAAAGAAATTAATACATTCGCTAAGCCACTGATACACATATAAGTTCATCAAACAGGTTACAGACTGTAAATCTTATACATTATGGAATGTATAAAAGTGTAGCAAAGTATGTAGGACTGATGCAACCATATAAACAGTGCGGACAGTTAAACTTGTATTTTTAAAATGGAAGCTACATTTTGTTCTGGTTCTATCCTTCAAGAAAATACTCAATTTTTCTTCTCTTCCTATGCCACTTTTCTTCAACCTGAAAACTCAATAATTTTATTCGATGGACTGACGTCACTGTGACGTTAACACACCAGAGAAAGCTCCTGATGTAAGCACCTGTATTTGAGAAGGAAATATCCGAACTTCTGTTAATGATATAGACTTGCACAAATGTCCGAGGATTGCCGTACGAGAGCATAGGCTTCTAAATGTGAAAAGAAATATATAAATTTATTTATTCTTAATTCGTGATACGTATCGCCTATGTTTATCGGGAAATGTTACTGTTGTGGGTGGACTATCTTATTTTATTTCTGTTGCTATTTTCTTTCCTTCTCAAAAAAGATACATAAAAAAGATATAATTTTACTGAAATTCCGGAGTATATTGAATGCAGTTGTAATGACCCATCACTTCATGCACAAAAAGAAAAACAACGACAAAGATATGATACCAAACTGGAAAATAATTTAATATATATTCCTTTAAATTACCATTTCCACAAATTTTTATTCAGAAATTCATTATGTCTCTACCTGAGGAGCATAGATGTTCCATTGCACGAAATTAACAATTACCCACAATGAAGAATTATTTCCAAAAATATGTTATGGTTTAGATGTGCTACTGAAATCGTACGTGATGATTAGTACGATTGATCAACCGCCAAAGATATTTAAATGCTCGCTTTACAAAGATCATTCATTCCGTGATGCAGTTTCCGAGCGAATTCACACGGACCGACAGTAATGCGCATGTACTGGGCATCCACATCAAAAATTACAACTGGCTGTTCAAGAATTTATTAAAAATGTGAATAATGAGAAAATAATGGTAAACCTAAATGTTTTAAACAGAGTTAAAAGATTCCCAAATTCAGAGACGATTTCTCCCTGAATCTCTCTAGACATGCTAAAGTCATAAAGGGCTTTACATACATTATTGTTACTATACTATCTTATTCTTTACATCATGATTATTTCCCATGAAACCAAACTAGAACATAAACATTAATATTAGACAGTACGGTACATAAGATCCCAACTTTTGTTGTGAGTTTCGTTAAAATTATCTGGGAAACTGAATTCTCAAAGGGACTCGGGGAAAACAACTTTCTATTAAATGTTATGGCCTTACTATCACTGTAAGATTACATGCCTCACATCGATAATCTTCAGTCTAGCCGTTTGAATGTAGTTGCCAACTTCAAGGATCTATTTCCAAAATTGTCTGGTGTGACAAAGAATCCACGTAAAGATTCAGTTACAATGGTTGATCTCAGAATTCGAAACTAGGATCTGACGACTACGATGGCAAGTCGCTTCCGTGAAGTCACCAAAATGGTCAGGGGTTCAATTCTCGCTGTGGTCCACTGAACGGATCAGTTCGGAGCCTACTTTAGCAAAAACGGAAGTTCACCATCTCGTTTGGGGTGCTAATAACCATTCAATCAGTCGTATGCAAAGTCAAAAGATGGTTGAACGTAATTTTCAAAAGACGTCCGAGATTCTTTAAGTATGTCAGAATTTTGTTAACTAAAAACGAAAACAATCATATGAAAGGGGGGGGGGGGGAAATGTTAGTAAATTGAGATATTTTGATATACCTAAATATGCTAAATTTTGGAACGCTTTATTTTGTGTGGGCCATTTTAGTAACTATACACTTCGGCCCGTCTCGATGATACGAGTGAAATGCTGTTAAAATCCAGAAAGACCCTTGCCCCAAGCGGGATTCGAACTCATAACGGGACGGGCGTTAGCCATAGTGCTGTTTCCACCCATGAAAGCCATTTTATCTTATCGAACCCACAACCTTGTGAACTGCGACCTAGCGCCCTAGTCCACGCGGCTACCGAAGACAGAAATGAAAGATTATTTAGTGACAAATGAAGGTAAAAAAATATGTTTTTAAATATCAAATCGAAAGTTGGTCAAAAGTACAGGTAGCTTATTAATTAGCTAGTAATTTCTCAAACCATTAAAAATAAAAGAAAATGTTGATGAATCTTTTGTGATGAGTGAAGAGAAGAAATTCAAATTATGAACCGATATAATGGAAAAGAGCTCTAGACAAACAAAATAGCTATATTTCATTACCTTTTGTTTGAATAGTGGAGATGTACTTACTACAAAAATGCATGAGAAGCAAACAGAAAACGAAAAAATTCTTATGAAAGTACAGTGCCTAAGCTTCTTCCCTAATTGAGATGTTATATCTTCATAGTACGATAATTACGCATGGAAGATTGTGAGATATCAAAAAGTTTCAACAAGAAACATTGCATTTGAAATGAGAAACTTATTTCAAAATGTTATTTAAACATAATCAAAGTAAGTTGACGAAAAGGAAATAAGATAAGAAATATAGTAATAAGTTGGTCTACATAGCTAACACAAGTTTTCCCTGTTTTCTTTCGAGTCATTTTGCTGACATGCAATGCACCGCCTCGGCGCCACGAGAGGATGAAGTAGATGGTGTTGTCGCGTGTAGCACGCTATTCAAACCAGAGACTTTGTTTCTCGTGGATTAAAAAATGACCTTTTAACAACACAACAAGGAGTAAAGATTATGCTACCAGCGAACAAATGTAAAACTGAAAACTATTGAAAGATAATCCTAGTTTTACTTATTGTTTGCATATGACGCTCATGCAAATCGTGATTGAGAAGGTAAAATTCTAATTCATCATGTGAAGCATGAACGAAGACTTTATTCATAAAGTTGTGATCGAAAATGCGCAGAGTGCGTGGAAGCCTATAATTTGGCGTGGAATATATTCCAGGTTGACTAGGTAAAAAGCAAATAATAATAAAAATAATAATATGATGATAATGATACACTGATACGTAGAAATGATCGGCATTTAGCCGTTTCAATAAATAAAGCATTTTATGGCTATATAGAAAAGAATTCAGATATGCTATTTTTACCATAAAAAAGAACCCGATAATAAATTTAATAGAAACAACTTTTCAAAAAGATGAATTTAGTATGTTTTCCAATACTTTGCAAACAAGTTATTCTCCGCTGATAGCAATATATTTTCGAACGTATTTCTGCATACAGGATAATATATTGTCATACCCATTACGTTATACGGGTGTCTTACCCTCAGTGAATACCAAAGTTTACGAGATTTGATGTCTTATGCATTGGTAAACATTAACCTAATGCCCAATGTATGTTTTATTGGATACATGTTATACCACCGAAGAAGTCCTTGAGAACATCATTTCCCATTTTCAATGAATTTTTCTTACTGGAAATTATCTTAATGCCAACTTTCCATTTGTGGTTAATTATAATTTTGTTACGAATAATTTAGAGTAATATATAATTTGAACCATAGACGCTGAGCATTGCATTATCTGAGATTTTTGCCAATTACGAGGGGATTAAATGCATCGTGTATGATGTTTATACACTTCAATTACTTCTTAATATTATGCATTGAAATATTTGGTCTGAGAGGCACGTTTTGATGCATTTAATTCTCTCACTGTAATAGTAGTTCATTTTGTTGTTCGTGCATTATGCGTTTGTTAAAAGTAGATATTGCTGATCTCGTTTGTTCTGTTAGCTTGCTTGGGTTCTACCAAGATTTCATTGAAGAACGTGCTTTGTCCATTTTATTGACTTTACAAGAGATCGTTTTAAATGTTCAGAATTAGCATGTTGTCTTCACCCGTGATAGCTTGTTGAAAAGACCCTTCAAAGAGCTAACCGATGGTACTTTTATCTCAATTTTGCCGAACATGGACAAAGCACGTTCTTTTTCTGTGGTCTTCAATTGATTTGTTTATTAGTTGTTGTGTATCTTACTTTGATTTTACGTGCATGATTTATATATGGTGTAGTATTTAAATTAGAATGTAGTTTTCATTGGGTTGCCCTTTAATATAATAAGAGCCTTTGACGCTTGGAAGGCTATAATGCAAGTTTGTTGAAACGTCTATGTTGAAATATTGAAATAGGTTTTCCTTTTGCTTTTTATATGCTTAATGATTTCTCTTTCTCTTTCAGGTAAGACCATCGATTCAGACTGCTCCTGTTCCCGGACATGAAACCCATTTCCACTTAGATATTGGTAAATTAGTATTAGTGGTGATAATGCATTGTAAGATTAGAGTCTATGTACTGAGCTCTATAAACTGTCCCTGCAAAGTACACATTATTTTGATAAAAAAATCTCTCCTTATAGTTCCAGTGTCCCGCATCTCTTAGATAGTATATTGATCAATTTCATATTAGTTTCCTTAGACCTATCACCTTTCAACCAAAATTATGTTATTGGTTCAATTTCTCGTGTAAACAAAAACCCAATGAATTTTGTATGAAAATTTATGTCAAAGGGATTACAGCAACTCCCATAAGCCACTGTAATGCTGGAGTCAAAAGAGAATCAACCAACTGAATGATGAATTAGCAATACAGTAGAGGCCGTTCGCTTGTATTATGCGAAAGCAGTTTCTGGGGAAGAAATACTTCATCCCAAGTGACAAGCAAAACTGGTGTTTCACAATTTCTTCATGGGAATATTTATGTTGGATGCGCTTTATCAGCAAATAAATAGTACTTGATGACAATGCTTGTTCCAGACTTTTAAATAGGAAAGTCAATTACATTGTTCTGTTTCATTATGTATTCCCGTTATATTTAAGCTTTCGACTAACACTGTTTTCATATTTTCCATAAATTTGTCTGGCGTTGTTTCTTGTTATTTCATTTCTTCATATTATCATTCAAGTAGGACGGCAGTTAAGGTTTTTTAATCTTGTAACATATACAGAAGGACCAAACGAGAACCTCTCACCCCATTTTATTTTGTAAATGTGTGGTATATTTAAAAATTTCCGAAACACATTCTTTTTAAATTCATGAGGACGCACGCTACGATAAATTTCAATGTGCTGTTCCATTGTCTACTGCCTAGTGACAAAAGCTTTGATTTTCTTAAATAACAACGTGGGTCGAGTGATATGTCGTTTAAAACGTCGTGTGATTATATTTACAAAACTGTCATAATTTTGTAATTTAAGTTAATACTTTGCGGGAAATCGCGTTTCGAACTGTCTCGTAACGTAAGCTAAAATTTCGGAAGTGAACTAATCTTTTTACCTATTGAGTGGCTTCTGGAAACATGGCACCGAGTATGTGGATACCCGGATATTAAATCACCCATTAAGGAAATATACCGGCTGCAGAGCACACCCTGCAACATCGCTAATAATAACAACAACTATTTTATTTATTTATTTAATATATTTATTAAAGTGCTATGAAAAGGACAATACCAACATAGTATTGCATTGCAACACTATGCCTTACAAGAGTTTTGTAAAGCCTTAAATACATCTCAATGTTTGCAAATTCATACCATTGATTAAAAATGTATCCTATTAATTTTCTAGCTTCACTTGCAATTCTTGTGAAATGGTTATTAAATTTATGATTAAAATAAAAATAAGTACCAATAATCTTGATAACGTTTACTTTTGAAACATCCATTTTCTTTATTTTATAGTAATTTACATAGCATTGAGTCTTATTAGTGTAGCTTATGAATTTAGTGTTTAGAGCATATTTACCCTGATTTGTTCTTAGTACGCCATGCAGTTATTCTGTTGAGATCTTGCAATAATTTGTTGTCTCTATAATTATTTATCTCTCTATAAAGCTTTAGATCGTCTGCATATAATAACAATTCCGAGTGTTTCACAACTTCAGAAATATCATACATAAAAATATTAAAGAGAAGTGAATCCAAAGGTGATCCCTGGAGATTACTTATTAGTGCTTCATTATACAATAATAATAACAACAATAAAATAATATGGAGCTACCTGGTACTTGCATCCAACCCTTAAATTATTGGACGTAGCTACAAGATTTTACTTGTTCTTGCAAAACGTTTCCAAAGATAGGTGAAGTTGGTACAAAACGAAATACATTTCTTTATAAGATGAAAGATGAAGAGTTCACCTGCGAGATATCTGCACATATTTAATGAACACCCTGTATATTTACTAGTACCCACATAGAATGGAGGACCCTCCCCCTCTCTATATCCATATACAAATATTTTTTTGCAAGTATGTATATATGTGCATGTGTTTGTGTATGTGTCTTACAAGAGAGAGAGAGAGAGAGACAGAGCGAACGCAGCTTCCAGCTGATGATCAAACCGCAGTAAGGCAGAGTGCATTTTGTTTGAATATTTCTTGTAAGAAGCATGCTTTTGACTGAAAATTGAGTACAGCATTTTCCATTTCCTGTGGCGCAGAATGTGAAACTTTGACATAATGTGTTTCATTGATAGTTTTATCATATAAACTTTTCCGGTGTATCCTGAAAAAAGCAGCCCTTGGCCTGATTTTCGTAATTTAGTCAGGATAACATTGTGCTTTACATAATAAAGCCGTCTCTCATGTTTCCCAGCTGCTCTGTGTGCTCTCTGATCTGTGATTGTGATAATAAACGATTCAGCAAATTCATAACTGATTTCTTTTCGCTAATATTTACTCACTCGTACAATATTATGGTCTTGTATTCTCCCAGAAAGAAACATTCTCGTATTATGATCCGCTGCCCTACGTATACCCTACACTCCTACATTACACACTATTTTACGATATTTGACTACTACTACTACTACTACTTTCAATAATAATAATAAAGACGTGGAAACTACAGGGTAAGTTAAAATTATGTTCCCGATTTCAATGATTATTATTTTCAATTTAATAAGACTTAAATAAACAGATATTACACACACTGATTGACCAACTCAAAAAGTTTTTTCTAACATATTATGAATGTTCAATGTGCGATCCACGTGTTGCACGACACACATCTATTCTATAGTCAAGTTCCTGCCAAATTCTTCCTAGCATGTGAGAGTCAACCCCGGGCACAGCTGCAGTGATACGCTCACGCAATTCAACCACCGTTGTAGCAAGTGGTGGCACAAATACGCAATCCTTGATGAAACCTCAGAGGAAGAAATAGCAAGGGATGAGATTTGGAGATCTTGGTATCCATTTCATCAGTTCTTAAGGATCCTCGCTACTCCCTCCCCCACATTTTAACATTTTTCAAAATATTTCAAAATTCTAATAGCATTATCAAATTTCTAAAACTCTTGTACTTACAAAGTACTCTGAAATACAATGGACAGCGATCTCGAAATATTGTCCATTGATGAGTGATTCGTTGCCAAAGATTATAACGTCATTATTTAATTAACAACGAATCACTCATCAATGGACAAGACCTCGAGATAGCTGTCCATTATATTTCATAGTAATTTGTAAGTACTAGAGATGTATCTTCTTAAAACTTTGATAATGCTATTAGATTTTGAAATTTTTTTAAAAAGTGGGGGCGGAAGTAGGGAGGAGCCTTAATGTCCCAATTCAATTCTACTGTAGTAGCCATATTGCTCACTTCGACTAAACTGTCTTCTGGTGGACGCAAGCGCAACTACCGCTCTGCGATAGATGGGGGGAGGGGGAGGCTTTTTGAGATTATATACCAGAAAAAAATTACATCTGTAAGAAAAACTCATTACTTTTTCAGTAATAAATGAACGAAATCGGGATCATCATTTTGACTTACCTTGAATGTCCATTTTGTCTTACCCATTGATGATTCGAAGTTCGTCATTTCACCATGGAGACCAGATTTAACGTATCATGTGATAATAAAGATATTACCTGTCAGATGGATTATCTATTAGTTTATATGTAATGTTTCAGATACAGCACGAAAACAATTGTCATAATTTGTCGTATAATTATAATGTTTTAAATATATTAACAGTGTGTTAAATAAAGAACAATACAGCAAAATGTAAGAAAAACATATTTTTTTTAAATTTATTTCAATGAAGTAAGTACCAGAAAAGTAAAAATGAAATCTACTAGAATCTAACTCGATTGGCGATTACTAACGTAACTTTTCTATTTTATTAGACTGTCTTCAATTTGGATCGATCAAGTTAAACCAGCTAACCAACGTTTTATAGGCAGCTGGCGTTTAAAGACTTTTAAGTTTCTGTTTCGTCAACGGCCTGAGCCAGAGATGCCTAAAGGCCATAAATAAATTAAAATTGTAATTCAACACTGGCATCAATTGTGAGCAAAGGAAATCATCGATCCGCTAAAAGCGTTGAGTTGGATAAATGACAAATTATACATTGCTGGCTCTTGACTTGGCCTATTCAATTATTAAACGCCACATGACTACTGAGTAATAAGGAACAAATTAAAATGTCTGTTATGCTTCCAATAAATTAATGTTATGTTGGAGTTCTTTTGTTGTAATTTTTCTTGATTATTGCGTCCAGCTGTTGTAGCATACTTGCAGTGAAATTAGTACTTGCATACAGTTCACTTTTAAAATGGAACAACTGAAAATTTAATTCGAGATCACAAGATCGCAGAAGCGGAAATGATGAATGACAAAGTCAAGAGGGACTAAAGAGGAAGTAGGAAATATAGCTTGAACATTAAATGCGATTAAATCACATATATACATGAAAGCGGGCAGTCACATTCGCATATAGAATGAGACGCCACAAGTAGAAAAAGAAAAGAAATAAAGTGTTAGTTACAGATCTCGACATTGATTGCAAAGTTATCGCGTGACAAAAACACGTAACAATTATAACAGCATTCAAGCTGAACATTATGTGGGTATTTCTGGTAGTTAAAAGTATTCTTTTCTTCAAGATAAATGACCAGTTTTACAAAGTTCAGACAAAAAATTTTCGCAGGATTTCCAACATTTACCGATTTTGAGATGAAACGGGCCTGTACATTTTTTTCAGCTCTATTGGAAGTAAATATCTTGTATTTGTCCAGGTACAACTTTTGAATAGTTAAACCGATTTTAACTAAACATTTTGCTTTTTGTATATGATAATTATTTTCCTGTTAGTCTCATTGTATAAAAAATAAAAAAATATTAGAAACATGCTTTCCTTTTTAAAAAATCATACTAAAAGTAAAAAGATAATGTTGTTCTCAAGAAAATTACTTTTTTAAAAATTCTGTTTATGCCTGACTAAAAAGAAAAGCATGGGGTGCGAACTATAGAAAATATTTAATGTTTCCTGTCAGCTAGTGAGGATTTTTCAAATTGCACTAATATAACATTCTATTTTATTATCGATATATATTAAGGTATACTTATATATAATATTCCATGATAGTTCAAGAATGTATAAAGTGATTGTGTATGAGAGCGCGCCCCTGCCTTGTAACTGTATATGTAAACATGTGACATATAAACTTAAGTGACTCTTAATTTAGCAAGATTCCTTTAATTTTACGTTCAAAATTATTCATTAATATTTTTGTGTAATAGAAATACTTTGAATTATTTCACACTAAAGCTTATTTATATGTAAAATACGGTTTTACATATATTTCTTTCGGATTTAGATGTCACACGGCTAAATAAAAGGAACATATTTTTAGGGTGTAAGTTTATTAACAGTAATCGATATCACATTAACGCATTTCTTCTTATGCTACGTCAATAACCAGAGTAACAAATACTTTCTAAAACTCAGAATTCTTATTTGTTACATTAAACAAAGCAGATTTGTTCCAAACTACTGTATTTGTATGTTACTCATTCGTTTGTGTCAAGTACATGAAATATTCAGATATAAGCAGGGGTGGAATGGAGGGTATACGCGGGTACACGCCGTGTACCCACCTAATAGTATAAATCACAGCGTGTACCCACCTCAGTGCATAAATATAAAGGAACGTGTTCCCAAATCCGGATTTTTATTGAGCAGCGTGTACCCCCCAAAAATCTTACCATTCCAGCCCTGGATATAAGGAATATTTTAATTCTGTGATTGACAATATTCCATATTGTAATATTAACGTAAGTTTCAAGCTTGGCGTTTAGATAATTATAACGAAACAGGTCAATGATGGAGTGTGCGGCGCCGTAGCGTTATAGGTAACGTGTCAGACTACAAAATACTTGTACCTCAGTTCTATTTCGGCTCAGCGTTATTTTTTTCAGTGCTCGCAATTGACTTCGTTTAAACAAACTTTTGTTGAGAGAAAACAAAGTTTTGTTTGGGCCCTGTTTTAACACATTTTTAGCAAAAGAAAAACAAAGCTTTCTGACAAGGTTGAAGTTCTCTCAGAAAGCTTTGTTTTTCTTTATTCAAGATGGATACAAGGTCATATTGTCATAATATCCATTTTTGGCAACCACAAACAAACAGTTTTTCTGTGTACTAAAAACGGGTTTGGCTTGATTTGTTATATATATATATTTCCTTAATAATACAAAAAATACAAAACGATAAAGAGAAAGAAAATAAATTAATTAATTGTCTCTGGTCTCTAATAATACAAGAAACATTCTGTTATTATAGAGAACAGAATAAAGTGCAAGAAATTAAAAGGCACTACTTAAAAAATCATTTTAAATGTAACACTTCCATAAGTTGGATGCTATATGCCAATAGAAAGAAAATGTTTTCTGTGAAATTTACTAAAAAAGAATCCGATACTAGAAGTTAAAAGACCATACCTTTTATGCCACAAATGCTAACTGCTATCCTCTATTAAGACCAATGCCTGTACTTTTCCCTTCATATCCTACTGGAAAGGAAACCACAAAAGTTCTGGAAAGATAGGATAAGTTGGTGTATAAGTAATAAATATAAAATTTTAAGAGATCTTTTTCTACTGCAGTGGCATGAAAAGTTTTCGACATATCTACTCGCAGCATGTATTGAAAATCGAATATAATTTCTTTGATGTATAAGTGTGAAACAATTCAAAGAGTTGCGGTTGCCTCTTTGCTGTTCTGAATGTACTAGATTATTTCGTACAGTATTATTGTTAGTTGCCGTTTATTCTTATTACAACGTATGAAAAGACTTAATGAGCTTCGTTCTCTTTTAGTGTACAGGACGAATTTTGTCACATGAATTTTAGAATAGCTTAGATCTAATCCATTTGTGTACGTCATCCTTCTGTCCCTTCAGAGGGTTTCAAAACTTCATACTAAAATTTAACGTCTTATTTCTAACAGCTTGCGTTAACTGTACAAAAGGGAACATTTTCCCCTATAGCTTAGTTTTATGTAAAGTTATTTCTCTTATTCGAGTTGTTTCAGTCATTGCTTCCGTGAAGATGTCTGCTACTAGATTATATATTCGAGGTTAGTGCAGTGGATGCGATTCTCTCTTACGTGTACAATTCTCACAATCCTCGTTTTTGTTTCTACAGTCATTTGTAGCAACAGTATGACATAATGTATCATAAAACATAGACTTGTTTAATTGTGTTTTCTTAAATATATCCGTCAGAATGGAGAGTGGTAGGTATGTTGTGTGCAGTCTTTGTAAACAGCAGGCAAAGAGAAAGTGAGAATTGTTGTGGTAGAAGTCCTTTTTCCTTTGGAGTTAGGTCACCGGAGGTTACGACCTTTGATGATTATCTGTATTCGAGAGAAACTTACTTGCACGTCATGATATTTAGCACATTTGTGTTGCGTTAATATTCTTACATTGCAGATTTCTGCAATATTTCATCATTCAAAACTTTTGTTGGCTTTTTTTTTAAAAAAAAAACATTGTTATTTAAAGCCTTTATTATATTAAAGTTATCAATCTTCTAATCTGTCTAAAAAAACGTAGGCCTTCTCTGCATCAGTTTGCTCGCAAGTTATCGCAGATGTTAACGTAATAGTAAATTCGAGTGTGTTTGTTTACCTGGACATGTAAATCCCAACAAACTTATTGCTCATGAAACCGTAAAATATCTATACGTGATGGAGTAACTATTTAAATGGACATACGGAAATTAGTATTTGAATTTGAAGTAAGATCCTAATGAAACAAACAACGTCCAGGAAATGTTAGAAATCTTGCAATCAAATCCTAACACCATTTTTTTTTAACTTTTGTATTGTATAGCTATTGAAAATCCAAATTTGTAGAATAGACTTAAAAAAAATAACAGAAATAGGTAGTTGTCCATAGAAACACGAAACTGTTCATTGAGTGTTCATGTAGCGTAGATGATAAAAATTGTCTTCATTTCATGATCATATTGGTTGAATCGAACGCGAAAAGTGAGTGAAATTTTACTAAATATATTTGGGGATATCTTTTGAATCTTTTGGATAATTTATCTTCTCTCTGAAAATTGAGCAGATAAAATTGAAGCGTCTGTAAATGCAGTTTTCATACATTGGAGTGTAACATATACCCTAAGAACCAGAGGCATGGGAAATTCACATGCGCGTATAATGCGAATGTCGGTATTTCTAAGAAAGTATTACTGGTAGCCGAGTATTGCAGCATAAGTGGAAAATTAACAAGAAATTAATTCGCGAATAAAATGATTTGCAGCATTTTACACGATTTCCTTAATTTTAAATGAACAATGCGATTACGAAGTATCTTCCTTACAAAGTTACTTTCTGAAGTTACAATCCAAGATGTTATTTCACGGGGGAAAAAATCGGATTACTTTTATTCCAGTGGTAGACAACATTAACATCGTAGAATCCTATACTGTCTCAAATAGAGACTTTCTTGTGTATTTTAACTTTTAGTAAATACGTTTGTACTTAAAAAGTTGTAAATAGAAAGTAACTGCATTGAACTTTAAAAACCAACATTATTACCGTTTGGATTAACATTATAACTACATGAGAAATTTGATTGAAAAGTAGGCAAGAAAACTGCGAAGTATCTATAGTAATTGTGATCAAAAAGTTATATTTTAAAGGCAGAAGGAATAAGCTATATTGATATTTTAACTGTCTGTGCAGGATTTTCTTGTTTTTTTTAAATATCATTCACTGTAATTATTACTTTTTTGTTGATATAATTAGACGTGTTCTTGTGTTAAATTTAAGATTTTTAAAGCGAAAATGTACGTCTATATGAAAATACAGAATTTAAATTAAATTTTAATTATTTTTCTTTATCTGGGTAAAAATAACGCCACCAAAAATCTATTTTTAAGGTTATGGAAAACAATTTTAAAAAATAAAATAAAATTTACCAAATAAAAATTTACCTCCCTCTAATATTAACAAACCCGCATATCTATTCATGGCATAATTTTCATCAAATCTTTTTGCGTCCACTATACATTAAAACTTGATACTAGTTCTTGTGAATTTGAATAGTGCCATATTCCAGTACCGGAACGTTGTACATATTGGAATAATCTTTTGAGTGTTTGTTCGAAAAATTCTTTGAACAATTACTCTCGAATACTCGGTTAACATAAAAGAAATTATTGTATTAATTTTACACCCCTTTTTGGTTCATGATTTACACTGCAATGTCTGGTGACAATACATACTTGCACTATAAAAATTGTTAAGGAAAGCACATTGGTTGTCTTCCTGTTTTAAACAGTAGACTTCTTTTATAGCTTTCATTTATAGCTTACTTAACAGCTAATACAATAATAATGTGTGGCCTTCACGCTCGGGGCATCGCTCATATCTCAAACTTTATAAATGTATTCAAGCTCCTCGAAATACTATGAACAAGTTAGTAGTAAACAAACACTTGGCTGCTTTTTGATGTTGCTCAGATTTAAGTCATAAAGTAAGTACGTATTTCCTTTGTTTTCAAACGCTTGCTATTTATCTTTACTAGCAGTACTGTGAAACTTAAACCAAGTAATATATTTCTGCATCCGTCACTGCTATAGAGGGTGTATATTTTCGCAGAGGGGATGCATACGATTTTCAACCAGAGTAATATTTATTTGTCAGTCTACTCGTCATTAATTCTCTCACTTAATTTCTTTCTGATTCTATGGAAGTAGGTGATAGCATTCTGCGAAAATAAAATAAAGTAACTATGCAATGAAGCTTGATTGCTCATGACGCAAACATATGACAATGGTATGTAAAGAACTCAAGATAGGCAAGTTGTGAATGCAACGCAAAGAATTTCTGGTATCAATGTCAGAACTACATTTCGTAATGTCAATGTAATAAATATATTTTCGCTAATTTTGTGTTGAATATTGTACGTGCAAAATGTAAAATGTCTATACTTGTGCCAGAGATTTCAGGCTGAAGTTGGACAACTTGTAAAATGTCAAAGAATTTTGATGAGCTAGGAGACGATGACAGTTGTTTAGTCCCTTAATATACTCATGAAAAGAAGCTCGAGAAGACACTTTAACACATAAAAAGAGATGTTTTTAGGCGTTCTTTTTAATTTGGTTGAACTAGATATAGGTCCACCAAAGACCATTTTCTTGTACTATCTACACTGTAAAAACAGTACTTTTGACTTGTGGGAACAAAATGCCGATTTTGTCCCCACAATTTTTGAGAGGCAGTGGCGAACCCAGGATTGGGTTTAGAGAGGCGGTTCTTTGCCTCCCAGTTCTTGCGAGGGAACAGATTAATAAAAAATGACGGTAAAATATGTGCCCCTGTGCCCATCACTATCTCTGAAAAATAGGCGGTATAATGTACCCACAATTTTTTAGAATCATAGATTTTGATTTAACATTGCATCATCAGTACAGGAGACCTGAGTCATAGATGCCTAAATGGCATAAATAAATTCAAACAGTGCAAGAACCTATTTTTGACATACATAAAAGACAGCTTTGAGTAAAACTTCTCTCTTTTCAACACATTGTATAGAGGATAAGGAATACCTGAACGAAGTTTTTTTACTGATCCTCACGAAAATTGAGCGCAGTAAAAGAAACTTGTTTCATCTCCAACAGATATGAGTTTAACAGTTTGTAGGAAAAATTCCACCTCTTAATTTGGTGTGCATTCAGTCTGTTGAGCTAAGAAAAAAACACGAAAATCTGAGAACAAGGTATAAAGTATTACTATTTTTTTTCTGTTAACCTTATAAAAATGTTACACTGACAATCTTTTGTGTTTGTTCCTGTAAATCACTTATGCAGCATACATTTATTCTTTAATATTTCCCGGTATTATATTGTACTCATTCTGTGTAGTTGATACTTTTAAAACAGATTTTTGTTATTATCCTGTCCAAACGAAGCCCTACCGTGCTAATCAAATGTTGAGGGACTCTTTAAATCCTACTAACTTTGTCTAATCGCGTTGCCCCAGCGTTGTCAATTTCTAGATCAAGCGAGAGACAATAGAGAACAAAAGAAGGAGAGATGTAATTTAGCAATATTGCGAGAATTATTGTGTCTGATTTGATTTTTACCATAGTAGGCACTATTAAAAATAATTCAATATGGAATTATTATGAGGAAAAACTATGTTAGAGAATTCAGATAACTTCTGAGAATGGAGATAAGCATCGGTGTCATTTAATCACTTGATTCGTTTCGTTAACAGTTAAAGATTGATCTAGTTACGTTCACCACATCCGAATGTTTTGTATAATGTAATTATTCACATACAATATAATGCAGATTTAATTTAGAACTCCTGTTTAAAGCTTAATGATTTAATGTTAGAAAGAAGTTTAATTATTGAGAGTATTTAATAAATTAAGCACTTGAAAAATACCGATATACAGTCTACATGTTTATGACACTAGATAATAGCACATATCTAGCGATAGCGATATTAAAAACATGAAAAAGCAAGAAAGGTGGTATTGAAGCAGCTGAATGAGCAGTTCGAAGCTGAAGTGGAAGGTCAGTATTGAATTACTGATTCTGCTTAACCCATAATATTATTTTAGCTGAATTGACTTTCCACAAAAGATAAAACATAGGTCTTCTACAGCTGATGCAAATTATTTCCACAGTAGTTGATAGTCGGGGAAATCCACAAAGTATAAAGAGAAGAAAATATCCAAACTAAACCATCAAACATAAGAGAATGGCAATCAGTGTTGGTCCAGTTATAACATCATCGCTTTTTGAAAACGATACCATTATGACTATGTACCATTTTTAAACTAACTCTATACATCAAAACGCCTTCCACTCTTTTCAATCAAAAAGGGGTTTACAGCTACTCAAATGTGCAGCCCGATTCTGCACTGAACCACCTATATGTTCACACTGAGCCCACGGAACTTTGTGTTGTGCCTTGAACTTTCTACCAATTCATTATCACGTTTTCAAATATATGAATGGCTTCTTGCACGACGTGTAAAGCTCCAAATAAGAAAAGCCGAAAGTTCAATTAAAGAAGTCTTTAACGATATTTTCGTCTTTTACCAGGTTCAAAATGTCTAGATACAGGGTATCTACCGACATGGAAACCCTTGAAAACTTGGAATTAGCCTGGAATTTTATTTTGGACCTGGAAAACCTGGAAAAAAAAAACCTGAACTTCGAGCACAAACCTGGATTTTTTTAAGTTATTCTATTTAACTTAAATTTTCACTTTATTAATTTTACTCTGTAAATATTTAAAATAAACTTTATTGAATTTGTAAATTTAAGGTCAGAGAATGAGGCACTTCAAGTAATTATTTTTTGTAAGAAGCTCGGACTCTCAGACTTCTCGTGAGTACAGGTGTGGCAACCTCGAGGGTACCCGATCTGCTTTCTTCTTCGATTGATGCTCATTTTTTCTCCTCATTTCAATTTTCTCTTATCCTCTGCTCTAACTAATCATGCATTTCTTGTTTTATTCTCTAGTTGAGCTAACGTTCTTATGTACTTTGGGTCTGATGTTACTAAAGTTCTGAAATTAACTTCAATATATTTGAATTCAATTTGATTTGGTCAAGTATTTGAATTCAAATATACATTTTAAACGCACCAAGGACCCAATTACAACTATCATGACTCACGTTAAAGTCTTTAATGTCCCCCTCTTAAGTAGTTGCTTCAATATGAATTTGATAGATTCGGAACGGCACTCGCTTAATTTTCAGGTCGTCGTTGAGAGATAGTTTAAGTGTATGTGTATTTTTTGTGAGATTAGATTGCATGTTAAATAATGTAAATACTACAACCAGCTAATTTACTGAGATACAATTTTCTTAGATTTCCACTTATTTATTCGAGATTAACCTATTTCGTATTTTAACACGTATGTGCTTACCTGTACGTAATTAACTAACTCTATGGCTTATGGAACTCGCAAGTTCATCGCCGCAGTAACAAACGTTCGCCATTGGATTCTATCCTGGGCAACATGAAGCCAGTTTTCATCACGAACAACTACTTCTCGAAGATCTCTTCTAATATTGTCATTATTCATTATTTATTTATTTAGGAAGAATACAACGGGCGTATGCCCAGTTATGGCATTCTGTTTTTTTTTTTGTTTTTTTTGCATTACCAGGAATGCTTAGTAACATATAATCAGTCCCTACTCTCAATATTATCAACAAAATATAAACACATCCTCACATCGACGGCTCTGTCTTCCCAATGCTATCCTTCCATCCGGCCTTCCAACCAGGATAGAATATAATCTTCGTTTTTCCCCCATCCGATTTACCTGTACATGCAATATTTTAATAATTAATATTTTTTAGCTTTCATAATTCTTATACTCGAACAGAAATTTGTTGTAAATATGACCTTAATACATTTCACCTTCACATGGCAGATATTAGACTCTAGTTCTTCCAATATGACCACAGCCGCTCACTTAAAAAAAAGGACGAAAAGAAGACTAATGTCAAGCGACAGTGACAGAGGAGTAATTTCAAAATAGTGGGTTTTACAGTTGAGCTCAAGTGATTCGGTTAATAAATGATAGACATGTTTCCACATAGTTACATATACATATTTATTAAACTTCACACACAATATAATCTCTCTCTCTCTCTCTCTCTCTCTAAAAAAAAAAAAGACACCTAAATTACATCTCTACGACGGCCTGAAGACGGAACGAGAGCCGTTCCGAAGGGCAATTCATATTGAAGCAACTACATTAAAAAAAAAAAAACTTACGTGAGAGCGAATCATAATAGTAATAATTGAATTTAAATTTATTTCCTTTATTGTGCTTAGAGAACTTTAGCTTAGTCGGGCAATTGATAAAATAAACATACTTTGTTTGTTTGCAAGAAGAAAAGTGTTATAAATTAATAATACATGATATAAATCCATTTGTGTAAATAAAGTAACTGGCCATTTCCCATCAAGAAGAATATGCGATAAAATGTGACCATGTGAATTAAAATGTGCCTCGAAGTTGAATTTTACATGCATATGAATTTAACTCTGTATTATTA